>MU744153.1:92568-164484 GCA_026770625.1 Nicotiana glauca | reverse complement strand
GGGGGGTGGGAATAAGGCCGAAGGGTTGGGAAACGGGTTGAGATACGTGGATTGGGAAATTAATTTATTCTTTTTCTTTTTTATGGTTATTCTTATTATTTTTAATACTTTAAATCAAAATAAATATATCCACTCTCCTTTTTAGAGTGTGTAACCACTTATTTTTTTGACTCACCAAAATGAATGACACATAAGTTCAGTCACCGGTCAGAGGGGTTTAAAATACATGTTTTAACTGAGTTGAGGTGTCTGGATGAAGCTTTATTAAATATAGGGACCGAAATGATAATGTTGCACAAATTTAGGTGCCATTAGGCCATTCTACCTTTTTTTGCCGCACTTTTAGTTCTTTCCCAAATGGGCAACTCTTTATAATTTGAAACTTTTACACATGTTGAAAACGAAAGTTCACTCAACGAAAACTATAAAGTATATTGTGGTCCAAGCTCGTTAAATACTCTTTGTAGTAGTAGCTGGACGAATTTAGTAAATTTTGTTTAAATTTTATACTTTCTTTTTAGAAATTCATTGAATATGCATAAATTATCGATTTAAGATCTAATTATTTATAAAAATTATAATTATAAATTTATAAATTTTAAATCTTGACTTCATCTTTGGTGGTACATAGTACACAGCCAAGCACACCCCACATGTCAAAGACGAAAAGTTACTGAACCTGCCAACCACCAATAAAATAGTGTCACCTATTAATAAAAAATTACTTATTTTGGATCGGAGGGAGTATTATTCTCATGACTTTACGAAGGAATCATTTGACATACATTTGAATACTTCACCGTGGAAATTCAAAATAGCCAGATATACAAGTGATCATTCAAAAATAATCACAATTTTAAAAGTAATCAAAATTTAGTCACTTTTCATGTAAAAGATAAATTTGAACGAGAACACTGTTCCACAAATACTCCGTTATATTATAATAGAATTTCAGTATAATATACTGGAGATTGGAGCACTGATGCTCCAATTACCTGTCAGTGGCGGATGCACATAGGAAGTTGTGGGTGCTTAAGCACCCATTAACTTTGACCATATTAATAAATTTATATAGGCAACTGTACAAATATTTAGATAAATATTAAGCGAGCATCCATAAGTAAATTTATTTTTTCTCTTCTTTTGAAGTTTTTATCGGCGAGCACCCATAACTTTAAAATCCTGAATCCGCCACTATCTCCAGTATATTATGTCGGACCAGTATTGCTCCAATCTCCAGTATATTATACTGAAACTTTTTGCGTGTTGGAATTCCAGCATAATATGCTGGAAGTTCATACACAGGTATTCCGGTCTGCAGTATATTATGCTTGAACTAATTTTCGTGTTGCAGCAAAATAATGGCTATTTTTCAATGATTTTGCAAACGCTGTCTATTTTTGAATGATCAGTCCGAAAACTAGTTAGCCCGTGTTATTTTTATGTACTTTACGGCTAAGCCTCTTTTCAAGAAAAGCTCATTTGAAGTGAATTTATGGAAGTCAAAATTGCAGTTGAACATGTGTTTCACTTAAAAAAAAAACGTGAAAGTTTAAGATTAGTGGGTAAAAATCAGTATTTCACTTGAAATACACCTTCAGACTAGTATCTTAACAATTCATCTGAACCGAAATTTAGTATTTGCAAATATTCGAAAGTAGCTAGTAGGGCATGTCAGTACTTGGAAATCTAAAGTAGTATATTACGGAGGCCGGAATCAAAATGTGATTTTTTTGGACTCAAAATACATAAATAGATGGAAAAAAAAGATAACATTTTTATATATAGTACCAATATACTATGCGCTATACATTAACGTTAACTATGCCGTTAATGTATAGTGCCAAGTATTTTGGTACTATACTGAAAAAGCTGACACGCCCAGGTATAGCGTCAAAATATCTGGCGCTATACCAGTGGCGGAGGCAGGATATATACTAAGGGTGTTCAAAAAAAATTGAATTGCACCTCACGGGAATCGAATCTGGGATCTTCTACACATTTTGAATACCCTTGACCACTGAGCCAAACATTTGCCTTGTGTCAAGGGTGTCAAAACTTAATATATAGAGATAAAAAATAGATTTTGCCTTATATATACAGTGTAATTTTTCGACGAAGGGTGTTCGGGTGAACACCCTTGCGCTCCCCTGCCTCCGCCCCTGCGCTATACAACAACATTAATTGTATTTTAATTGTAGTTTATTCTGTATGGGTTCCGGGCTCGATATTTTGAGGCTCAGAGGCACCAAACTATCATTAATAATTATGTCTTTATTTTATAATTTAAATTCATATTTTTAATAACTTAATTGTACAAATTATATATATATATATATATATATATATATACACACACACACACACACCTACCTATGGTTCCAGACTCGATATTTTGAGGCCCAGTGGCACCAAACTATCATTAATAATTATGTATTTTTTTATAATATAAATTCATATTTTTTAATAAATTAATTGTACAAATTACTAATTATGTATGTTGATACAATTATTAACTTAATTATACAAAGTTTGCATGTTCAACTACCAGTATAACATACTTAAACAAAAGGAATTCTAAGCTAAAATACTATACATTACTATGCTACAAGGCTCTAAATTTTTACGCGAAAAGGGTCAATGTTTTATTACGCTAAAAAAGTCTAGATTATATTACGCTAAAAAATAATCTAAGCTAAACATAAATAACAAAAAAATTTAATTGCAAATAAAATACAAAACGGCATGAAAACACATATATATAAATCAGGATATGAACAGACAAATTTATTTGATAAATTTATATTTTTTTATAAAATACTAATATTAAATCCGGATAAATTTAACATGATAGTTTCGAAAAAAAAAAATACAAACAGAAATAGAACACATACAAATCAAATAATATGCATTATTATAAAAGTTTCAACTTAAAATAAACCGAAATACCTCGATTTAGAATTTTCGGAAAGCAAATAGATTGAAATTTTGACTCCGAAAGATCTACTCGAATGTGGGACCTACATTCTTCACCTTTTATGTGAAGGGGGACCCAGAATTTTTTTTTTTTTAAATAGTGGGGCAGCAGATAGGGGAGTGAGGTACCAAGAAGAAGGAGTAAAATATTGACGAAGAAGAACAAGAACGACGATGAAGAAGACGGTTCGATTTTTAAAAAGGGGTATAGCGCCGGGTATTTTGGCGCTATACCTGGGCGTGTCAGTTTTTTCAGTATAGTGCCAAAATACTTGGCGCTATACATTAACGGCACAGTTAACGTTAATGTATAACGCCATGTATTTTGGCACTATATATAAAAATGTCATTTTTTTCCCCACCTATTTATATATTTTGAGTCCAAAAGAATCACAATTGGGTTCTGGCACTGAATAACGTTCCCTTCTTTCTTACTAGATCGGGTTGCCAGTACTATGCACGGGCCCTACGTGCTGCGTATTGTAAATCTTTTTTGGGATTTTTTCATTTTTATACATTATTTGAAATGTTATTAAGAAAAATGTTCATGTTTTAGTATTCACCTAACCTAAACGCATTTTAATTACAAAATATATACAATCTATCTTAAAATCTCCTAAATCCATTACTTATGCCTTCGACCAAGAGATCTAGTTACACAATTTTCCTTTTTTCTCTTCTCTCTCCCTTGTTCTCTCCAAATTGAACTTATATTTAGGGATTTAAAGAATCTATTCCATCAGATGGTGGCGGCCGGCTTGATATTATTGAGGTGGATTGGTGGGCGTGATCCAGCGGAGAACCAAAATTTTTGACAAGGCGATCAAAAAATTCGAATGTGCAGCGTAAAACAAACTAGTATTTTTAATTGACACATCTCTTATATCAAGGAAAGTCAAAAATTTATCAATATAGAAATAGAGGTCTTAGCCTTATTTGAGCAAGTAGGATTCAATTGAATCCTCTTACTGGACTGCAAGTCCATGATTGATGACCGACAATAGTGATTGTGCAGTAGCGAACGCAAGTGATACTTGCGCAACAGTCGGTGTTAGTGGCGCGTTGATAATAGAGGTAGCTGATGATAGAATTTGTTAGTAGAAGAGGCGGCGAATTCAGATCTAGGATCTTCAGTAAATTGGTACCTCAATATCTTGGCGCATCTATTTTGAAGATGATTTATACAAAATATGCAAAAAGATATATTGCATAAAATTTGTATAAAAATTATATTTAAGGGGTATACATTGTAGTTGTATATAAATGAGTAGAAATAATGTATGAAAATTGAAGATAAGTTGTAGATAAGTTATATAACATATAATTAGTTGTATGAAATTTTTGTTTTACTAAGTATAAATCAGATAAAAATATACAAAAGACATATTATATAAAATTTGTATAAAAATTATATTTAAGTGGTATACATTGTAGTTGTATATAACTGGGTAGAAATAATGTATGAACGTTGTAGATAAGTTGTATAATATATAATTAGTTGTATGAAATTTATTTTTACTATGTATAAATCAGATACAAAATATGCAAAAGACATATTGTATAAAATAGGTATAAAAATTATATTTAAGTAGTATAATATTATAATTGTATATAACTGGGTAAAAATAAAAGTTGTAGATAAATTATATAATATATGATTAGTTGTATGAAATTTTATTTTTACTATGTATAAATCAGATAAACATATACAACTACTTATACAATATCATACAACTTAAATATAATTTTTATACAATATTGTTCAACTTTCATATAATATTTAAATTAAAAATATATAAACAACATAATACAATTTTTCTACACTTTTGCCACACCTTTACTATAATTTCGTAACTATAGCGTATGTCATGTCTTCTTCTTCTTCGAGTTTCATTCTGAAATTCAGCCAACATCAAGTTTAATCTTCACCAAAACACCCTCAAAATTGAGATATAAACTCCAAACAATATTCTCAATTGTTTACAACAGCACCCAATCCACACAAATAATGAGTTTTGAAAATCCAAATTTAAAATATGTTTACCTTGAAAATGATAATTACAATTAGATTTGATTTTGTGGTTCTAAAAATACATGATTTATTCTTATGCTAGTTGTTAGGCAGTAGATGCTAAGTGTGAAACTAGAAAATGAGATAAGAGCTTGAAGGTAATGTAACCGAGTGACTGAGAATCGCGGCCTCGAGCTAGGCTATATGGGGCCTCGGGGTCGAGCTAAGCGTTAGGCTCTGGACAAGCGATGAGGGACTAACAATTATAAAAGCTTTGATAAAGGCTCTTTATGATCAATGGTGAGTAATAAATGAAGAACAGTCAATGAAATGCAATAAATGTATGCAATGTAATAAATATAAGCTATAAAATCAAGGGAGAATATGTTTAAGTTAGAGAGCAGAGAATGTTCTTGTTCTTGTATTGATTTATGATCCTCTTACAAAATGACAAGGACCCCCTTTATATAGGAGGGGGAATCCAAATATAGTACATATGCATTTATTACAAAGATATAAGGCTGGTAAAGCCATTTAATGCCACGGTACGGGCTTGTACTAGCCTAATAGACTTGGTCAACTTTAACCACGTGCCTTGGGAAGCTCCCATTTGTTAATCATAGTTATCGATTTGCATTTCCTCGAGGTCGAACATTGAGAACCCTCGGGGGCGAAGCTCGAGCTGAGCTTCGAGCCTTCTAGGGACGGCCCTACGAAGTGCCATAACGACCATAAAATTAGAATCTCCGATTTTAGCCGTATACAGATAGTCCCCGCGTTTCATATAATAGAATGATATGAAACGACTTTGACATGAACTTCCTCAAGCCTCTCGCGATGGCATCATTTTTATGACATAAGCTTTCGTGATGATTGAAACATCCCGCTAGTTCATCTTCCCAGAAGTGTTTAATGCACTGTCGGTTCATTTTCCAAAAAAAATGGTGATATCGCCGCCGGTCTGTTTCCTAAAAAAGCATTGATTGCGCCTGTTGATACGTTTCTCAAAGGCATTGATTGCGCCGTCGGTTACATTACTACTTTTCTATAAATGGGAGGTTACCTGAACCAAACTTTCACCCATTCACTCTTCAACAACCTTTAACCCTTTTCTTCTTTTCATCCTCATCCAGACTCTTATTTGCATGGTTCAAGCATGTGACCGTAAGGTCACATGGCAACGGTTTTGCCATTTTTGCCATGACTCTTTTTTAGAGCTTTTTCCCACTAAGTGGGATTGTACTGGTTTGTTGTTGCTGTTGGCCCGAAATAATGAGAGAGGGCTTCAAATTATCTCGTATCAGAGGATATGTAAACCATGAACCGCTGCTCATATTTCTTAACTTCAACCTGGTATGGCACCTTATTCCTTTTACTTTCCATGGAGTGAGGTGGCATTATCTACTAACTTTTGCATCCCAAATCGGTGCAATGTGTCAAGAAGTGGCTTTACAATAGTAGTGCTGACGAGACCCGTACTCGCCAAATTTTTCACCAAGCCACAATTTTCCCTACTTGTCAAAAGCTTTTGCTCTTTGATAGTCTATAGCTTTCTCGGAGGAGTCTCTCAAAGGTATTGCTCTGAAGATCGACAAGGGATCCTCGAAGGAACGGCTTTCGCAAAATGTCACGTCCGAAGATGTACCCTCGAGAATAGTTTAGGCTCCTTAGCTATTGGTGTTTTTGCTTCTTTGTTTCTGTGTAAGGACCCCTCGTGGGCTTTTGTAACCGTTGCTCATTAATACAATAGTTTCTTCAATTTGCTTTTGTCTTGTGTTGGATTCACTTTTGCCCGTGTTTGCGAAAAATCCAACTGTGTGACTTTATCGATTGGTCTTAATAATGGACTCGGACATAGGAATTCCTTCGATTCTCGATTGGTTAACATGATATCCCCTAAATCACTTTACCATTCCTCGGACTAAGTCCGGATTGATCCGATATAAACTTAGGACGTCGGGACTTTCGATTTCGAATTGAAAGAGGGTGGGGCCTCGAATTTCTTCAAAATAAATCTTAGCCGTTTAGGCACCATTGATAGTCCCGAGGGATAAGTTTAATTGAGCTTGGGTGGCTCCCAATCAAGCTAAAATTTGTTTTGAACTTAAAAACGAGGATAGCCTTAAGGCATTACAGATGGTCCTTGAGTTTGGGTTTGTTTGATCATCTGAAAATAAATATAGTCCCGAGACTTTCACGAATACTCCCTGAGTGAGGGTTTGTTTGGACTCGGGAGGCATGGAAAACTTGCTTTGAACTTAAGATGAGAATAGCCTTAAGGTGTTACAGATAGTCCTCGTGTGGAAACTGACTCGAGCCTAGAAAGATCCTCGAAGATCGGGTGCCATCTCGAGCTAGGTTTATGTGGATAGCTCTTCGGAGGCCATCATTAACAGAGATCATCGAGATCGGGCACCATCTCGAGGTTAGGTTGATATGGTATTATTTTAACCCTCCGAACGTAATACGACAGCGTCGTTCGTATGGCATGGCCATGAAGTGACTGAGGTGACCCTCCCGGTACGCTTCCCCGAAAGTGATAATAGCCTAGTTAGAATAAATTGTTTTTTAGGGTAGGAGAACGATCGCCTCTTGCTTTATATATGAGTTTGCTGTCCTCTTATTTGAGGGCGTTTCTTTGAGCAACCATCCTTTTCATAGATCTCTCCTTCCACGCGTTAGCTCTTTCACCATTTTAATTCGAATCTTTCGCCTAAGCTCTCATTTCCCTTTCCTTGTTTTCCCATAGTTATGGATCCTACACCCAAGCCTATTCACCACAAAAAGGAGATTTTTGCCTTTGCTTCCCCCTCGGTTGGTGGTACACAGCCGGCGTCCGGTGAGCCAACCTCGAGATGTTTCGTTTTGAGGAAAGACTTTATGTTAGAGAGACCTCCCAATGTTCAGGGCCATTGGGAGCATGCATTGAGGTCCATTTCATCAATAGGAGAGGAATACCTTGAGGCAGCAATAAGAGACTGCGGATTGGGAAAAAAGGTGGTACTGCATGTACCTTCCCCGAAAGTGGACAACATGGCCCATGTAGAGGGGTTTTAGAACATATATATGTAACCTCTCACGTTGGGCCCTCTTGATAAGGTCGTGCTTGACTTCTATTGAAGATACCGGCCTACTTTGGCACAGGTTCACCTGTTGTTTAAGAGGATAGTGCTGACGATGAGGTTCTTTGCGGAGAAAGTCGTGCTTGAGTTCACCCTTAGCCATCTTATCATATTATACCAGCCCTTTCTTTGTCGAGGCCTGATAACTTTACAATGCCAATCCACTAGGCCCTTTGTTACCGTTAATGAAGAAGATGGGGACCGAGGGTGGATGAGTTGATTTGTCCGAGTACAGACTTATTATCCCCGTGGAGTTCTAGCCATTTCCTGAGAAATGGAATTTCAAACATAAGTGGTACACTTCGTGTTTTTGTCATTTTTGTTCATGGTGGAGGCGAAATACATAAAGATGTTTTCCCTTTCTTTATCACAGCAATCCGTGGATGCCATATGAGGTACCCGACCTAGCGGATTGGACTTGGAAGCTGGCAGCTCGCTCGACCTAAAATGGGCGTAGGTGGCGAGACCCGTCGAAAGGTAGATGGGAGGCAAAACACAACGGTGAGTACCGCATGATTCTTTTATTTAAAGAATATTTCCTTTGTGTTTCCTCACTTCTTTACTATAGGCATTGGAGAATTCTCCAAGATGAGGTCGTTCCCTCTTGGAGAGGAGAGAGGATCATCGGCATCGGGGCCGAAGAGCGATAACAAGCGTAAGGAATCATCGATGGGCGACAAGAAATGTAGTGAAATAGGGTCAGCCCGAAGGCCAAAAGGAGATGTGCCCGTTGAGGTTGATCGTGTACCTGACGGCCGATATGCAAACAATGGCGCATCAGAAGGGAGTGGCCACACATCGATGGCTCGAGTTGAGGGACATCCTGGGGAAGCTGAGCCTGGAATAATTGAGATTTCTAGCCTCACAGAGTTGACTCCTCCTTTTCCATCGTCTTCTTCTTTGGTTGAAGGTACTTCTCCTCCTTATGTTCTGCCGCTATCTTCCCCTCCCGTCTAAGGTACTTTGAGGGATACAAGTTTGTTGCCGCCATCTTCCTCTCCCATCGAAGGTACTTCGAGGGATGCTCGAGGCCAGGGGACGTCAATTTCAAGTTGGGTCTCAAACGATCATATTCCTATTGGGAGCGGTTCTTTTGGGGCCAATGAAACCAGGCAAGTAGATGTGTGCTCAACTTTTGAGAAGGATCAACGACTCTGTTCTGCAGTGAGTTTTGTTCGATCGTATTGGTTTTCAGTTTTGCACTTTCATTTTCTTACTGAGCTTCTTTTTCATAGGCCTTTGACAAGCTCAAGTCCGAGCTGCTCCATTGTGAAGCCGGGTTGTGAAAAGCCTTGGACGGTGAACTCCCTAAGGCTTCTTTGTGACAAAAAGGCAAAGAAGTTAGTATACCTGCGGTACGAGGCGAGTCAAAGCCAGGACTACGAGAGCTACATCGAGGGATAGATAACCTTTATTTCGAGGGGAAACACATTTCTTCTCTTTCCCTCGGAGATTAACATTTTGATATTTCATTTGTAGAGGAAGATGGAAAATCTGGAACGCCTTTAGTGTGAAGTTGGTCAGGCCAAGCATGAGTGTACTGAGCTAAAGGCTCAGGAAGATGCCCAAATTGCGACCAAGAAGAATGTTTTGTCCAAGGCTTCTTCCCTCAAAATGCAACTCCAAAATGCTCGTGAAAATAACTCAGAACGAGCATGATTGCAAGGCTCGAGTCTAAGCTTTTGAAGATGAAGGCTGAAGTCGTGGACGCCCGGGCTGAAGCTGAAGAGATTCGAGCTAAGGAGGATAAGAAAGTAGTTGTCTATTTAAAAGACAGTGATAACGCTCGAACTGAGCTGAGAGGGGATACCAATCAAGAGAGCAGAAGCAATGAATATGGCCGGTGCAGATCCCGGAGGGTAACCCTCGAGGAGATCCATGCTAGGGGCTTTTATCTCTCGGAAGAGATAAAGCAGGAAAAGGCGGACGAATATAACTCTAAGTTCCTCTTGTCTAATGCCGAAGATGGTGAGGAAGAGGCGGACGAGCCACAGTCCCCTAGGGGAACGTAGACTAGGTCTTGCTTTTCTGATTCTGCGTATAATGCTCTTAGAGAACATTGTAAATGGATCTTTGTTTTTTTCACATATACGTATGAAAGGAAGCCTTTTGGTTTCATGTTTCATGCATTTCCCTCTACTTGTGTATGTTTTCTTTGTTCTGAATTTATACGTTTGTTGGTGATTAGCCAGGTGAACTGGACTTCGAGGAAAACCCTTAGTTTTAAAAATCGGCCCAGAGGCTTGTTGGGCTAGCTCGCAGGCTCTTATGCATTTTACCTTAGGCGTTTTTAGCTAATTGTTTCGTGCTCAGTCTTCGAGTCATATTTCAACTTGAGCTCATTGGCGCTTAAGTTTTCGAATTTGAAGCTGGCTCTTAGGCTCTTACGCGTTGGGTCGGTACGACCTCTCAAGTAGGCTGGCACCTGGGCTCTTACGCGTTGGGTCGGTATGAAATCTAATATAGGCTGATTGTTAGGCTCTTACTTGGGTCAGTACGACCTCTAATATAGGCTGGCACTTAGGCTCTTATGCGTTGGGCCGGTACAACCTCTAATATAGGCTGGCGCTTCTTATGCCTTGGGTCGGTACGACCTCTAATATTGGCTGGCATCTGAGCTCTTACGCATTAGGTCAGTACGAACTCTAATATAGGCTTTATTATTCCCTCGTTAAATACTTTTTGAAGATTTGTGTTCGCCCGGCTCTTCGATAGCTCGACAAGAACCTCGTTGTGAGTCATTATATAGTGATAAATGAGCACCTCGAGAGGTTTTGCTTGATGGATGATTTGTTTCGAAGTCTATTGTTTGGAGATGATATAATCGAAGCTCTTTTGCGTATACTAAGGGTAGCCTGATTCACTGATTCTTTTCAAAGTAATCTGAAGGCCTGTAATTTTATGGCGCCGGTCGGTGTCCCCGAGTCGCGTTAGTTTGGTCGGTACAGCCTTGTGACCATAGTCATTATATTTGGCCATGCCTTTTAGTCCCCGAGTGAGGTAGCCTTGGTGTCTATATCAAGGGTATATTAAGGGTATGCCTTTTTAGGGGTCTTACAAGTTTGAATATATAGCCTTGACTTTAAGATCGGGATTATGACTCTTTAAGGTCTTATAAATTTAATCATGGCTTATTTGAGGTCTTATATATAGATTACTTGGCACAAGTATAGTTCATGCCTTACGTGAGGTCTTACATATTTTGGTATTGCCTTAAGGAGGTCTTTCGAGTTCGAGGTTGCCCGCATGGGGTCTTATGGCCTTGAGTTTTCGGTAGCTCGATAGGGTGACAGTCGACGATAGTCCCCAAGATATCGAGGACCTATTGGATCTGGAGCCATTCTTTGTAAACTTGGTGTTGCTTCATCAAGGGCTTATGAGTTCCAAGTTTCTGACCTGGAGGTTATACGGATTTGAGTTTTTAAATCGCAAAGTGTTTTGATGGAAAAATATTTCTTAATTACATTGTACAAGTATACATGTTTTCTTCGTTAAGGGTTTGGTTATTTTATGCGGACATGGTTCATTCGACCATTTGTCCCGATACATCATTTTCCTATCGAGACCCTTTTTTGGATCAGCTTGACTTCTTCTTGGGGGTGATCTCCCGGGGGAATGCCCCCCTGGTATTCGAGGTTGATTGAAGAGAAGCCTTGATTACTTGTTAAGTTCTCCTTAGGTAGCATATAGATGTTGCCTCATTAAAAATCTTGCTAAAAAACCCTTCTTGAGATAAAATCCGATCGAAGGAAAAGAGTGCAACGCATGCTTTAAAACCTAAGGTCTTCAAGCTGGAAAGTGCTTCGATTGCTCTGATCGGACACCTGCACACATGTTAGTGTAATATGAAAAATAAAAAGGGAGACGGTTATACCTTAGTGGAGATGGCGCTTCGAGCCTCGATATGCTTCAACTGCTTGTTCCGAGGATACAGTATGGTCCTTTATTCATTTATTCTAGTGCAGCCGAGAATGTAGCTTGTGATTGCTACTTCACTGTTTCCTTATCCTTTGATTCCCTGGACGTTGGAGGCGTCGATGACGGTGCCACATCGTGCAGCGCAAATATCTCTCTTGCTGCATATTGCTTTCCATATACGGTTTTTATTCCGTCCTTCGTCGGAAACTTCATCATTTGATGAAGGGTTGATGGTACTGCTTTCATGTAGTGTATCTATGTCCTTCCGAGCAATGCATTGTACCTCATGTCTGCTTCAATAACATAAAATTTGACATTTGGATCGTGCCAGCCATGTTGATCGGGAGGGTGATTTCCCCTTTCTTTGTTTCGCTAGCTATGTTAAATCCATTGAGGACTTGAGAGGAGGGCACGAACTAGTCGAGCAGTCCGAGCTGCTTCACCACCCTCGACCTGATAATGTTGGCCGAGCTACCTAGATCCACAAGCACATGCTTAATTTGAAATGTATTTACAAGAAAATAAATTACCAATGCATTGTTGTGAGGCTAAGACAGGGCCTCGATGTCCTTGTCGCTGAATGTGAGAGCATCTTTTGGTATGTAACCTCGAGTTCCCTTCTCCCTAGTGATGGATATTTTTGTTCTTTTGACAATGGGTTCCTGAGGGATGTCGATTCCTCCAATGATAATGTGGATGACATGTTGTGGCTCATCCATTTTAAATTTCCCGTTTGCCTCTCTTTCTCAAAATTAATTTTTGGCTCGGTCGCTGAGGAAATCTCGTAGGTGCCCTTTACTAATTAGTCGGGCTACTTATTCTCGGAGCTGTCTTCAATCTTCGGTCCTATGACCGTGTGTGCCGTGGAATTCGCACACCAAGTTAGGGTTCCTTTGTGACATATCTGATTGTACGGGATTTAGCATCTGGTGTGTTTGATTTTACCGATGATGGATAAGATGTCCGAAACATCAATGTTGAAGTTGTATTCACACAATCAGGATTCCTTCATTGGTCCCGTGTGCCTGTCGAATCCGGTTCTGCTCACGAGTCCCTGAGGATTCTGACCTCGGTCTATCTTTCGGTCATTTCGGGGTATGTTACGCCTTGGGGAGTTTTTTCTATCTTCAGTATATGGTTGGTACCTTTCCTTTTTGGCCTTGGTTCCTTTGCCAGAAGCCTGCTAGGATATACCGAGCCCGAAGGGGCTCCTGGTTGGTCCTTCTCAACCCTAATCTTTCATTGATATCGGTTATGGACATCCGACCAAGTTACGACGGGATATTCAACGAAGTTCTACTTCAGCTGCTTCGAAGCTACTGATAACTAGGGATTTTGACGTGTTTCATGCTCCGTCTTGCATACGCTTTGATTATAAATTCTTACTAAATAGTTCCAAAAGGCTAATAAGTTGTGCTTGATTGCGGGTTTGATCAACAAAGTGACGAGATGTCAAAGATCGGCTCAAAAGGAGTGAAACTTGCACAAGTACCAAAGACAAGACAAATCAGGACAAACAGGCCTAGTGCGGCTGCACTACACTTTGTGTGGCCCGCACTAGGGAGATTCAGAGACCTATATTTTAAGGCATCAAAGCAGTGCGGCCGTAGTAGATATTGTGCAGCATGCACTGAAGACACTGTGGTCGTACTACCATTTTATGCGGTCCGCGGAAGCAAATTTCAGAGAGATGTCAAGTTCCAAGGGTCAAGCCTGTACGGTCCGCGGTCGTGTTTGTGCAGACCGTGCTAGATGCCTCCGTGGCCGCAGTCCATTATCTGCGGTCTGCTGGAGCCTGGCTTCAGAGAGTTTATTTTTCAGAGTCAAGAGCCTAGTGCGGCCGCACACCATTTTGTACGGTCTACACTGAACCCGCAGAGGCAATTTTGTCCAGTTTTCCAGCTTAGTATAAATAGAATATTTTTCCATTTTTAGGGTATTAGATATTATAATACTGTAGCTGTGCTCTTGAGAATTTCTTAGTCGTTTTGGGCACTTTTACTTAGTTTTAATCATTAAATCTCTGTATTTACATTAGTAAATAATTAATATATCTTTCTCTTCATCTATTTCTCTGATTTTATTTTCAAGCATGAGTAGCTAAACCCATTAGCTAGGGTTGTGGCTCAACCCTAGTGTGGGTAATTGATGGGTGTTGTGATTTAAGGTTAGATTGATTTTGGGTGTTTGTTATTTGGGTCAAATTTATGGTTTAAATTATAAATTAGTGGCTGCAAATACTAGTTTGTGCTAAGTTGATTTAGGCTCTTTTTGATAAAGAGAGCCTAAGTCTCTAAAATTTACTCAACAAAGAATTGGGTTCAAGAGATTTGATAGTCCCAATTAAAAGGTTAAAACTCGAGAGAGTAATTACCCGACTTGAACCCTAGTTGCTCGGGCAAATATGCATACCCAATTGGTCTCGAGAGAGTCAATTGGGCAAAACCACTCTTTCTACCGAGAGGTGTTGAGTGGGTAGTATTGAGCAATGATTATAACATATTTCCCCAATCATGTCATGCCTTAGATGCAATTACCCGTCAATTATCCACCTAGGTAAAGGTCACTACCCTAGTGCCTTTTAAAACCATTAGATATAACGTGTATCACTTACTCTTAGTCTAATTTAGTTGCAATTATAATTTGTAGTTTGATTAAAAGTAGAATTATAAATAAAACCCCAAAAATGAATAGAAGACCAATTAAGAACACATGAGAAATCCTAAGATAAATAGATACTCGATTTCAATCCTAGCTCTCTGTGGATTCGATCCCAACCAACAAATCAGGTGAAAGCTATTGCGACCCTCTCTCGCTACTTTTTAGCGGTGCGGAGTTGGCAGCGATCACTTTTTTGGTAAATTGGGCAAAACCACTCTTTCTACCAAGAGGTGTAGAGTGGGTAGTATTGAGTAACGGTTATAACATATTTCCCCAATCATGTCAATCGTGCCTTATATACAATTACCCGTCAATTAGCCACTTAGGTGAAGGTCACTACCCTAGTGCCTTTTAAAACCATTAGATACAACTTGTAGCACTTTACTCTTAGTCTAATTTAGTTGCAATTATAATTTGTAGTTTGATTTAATGTAGAATTATAAAGAAAACCCCAAAAATGAATAGAAGACCAATTAAGAACACACACACAATCCTAAGCTAAATAGATACTCGATTCCAATCCTAGCTCTATGTGGATTCGATAACAAACCACAAATCAGGTAAAAGCTATTGCGACCCTCTCAGAGTTGGCAGCGATCACTTTTTTGGCGCCGTTGCCGGGGAGCTAACAGTTTTGGCTATCTATTTAGTTAGTTTTGCGTGTTGTTATTCTTTCCTTATTTGTTACTAATTTGTGTGTGTGATTACTACAGGTACCACATGGCTTTAAATTCTAATGAACCTCTTGGAAATGTGCTTGCGGGTGAGGAGGTTGATGAAATTGGATAGTATGAGGTGCCTCTTGTACCTCCCGGACCATGACGAGGCCGTCAGGCCAGTGCTAATGAGAACGTTCCAGACCCTCCCCCGCCACCTCCAAGAGTGGCTCCTAGAATATTACCGAACCAAGGATATGAAAGTGCTATTGTCCCACCCATAATTCGGGTGGGCAATTTTCAAATAACCAATGTGATGTTGACCTTACTAGAGCAGCATAGGTATTTCACGGGCGTTACGGATCAAAATGCCTACAAACATATAAAAGGGTTCGTGGATACATATTGGGGTAGCAAGTAGAGGAATGTATCTGAAGATGCTCTTAGGTTGAGACTTTTCCCGTTCTCACTCCGGGGAAAGGTATTAGATTGGCTAGAGAGACTCCCCGACCATTCCATCACAACTTGGGATGAGTTGGCGGATAAGTTTATTGCTAAATTCTTCTCACCCGAGCATATGGAGGCACTTCGAGATGAGATATTGGCTTTCAAGAAAGAACCAACGGAACCTTTGCATGAGTTTTGGGAGCGATTTAGAACAATGGTGAAAGAATGCCCAAACAACGATATGATTGAGGCGATGATTCAACAAACCTTCTATCGGGGCATCAATACCACATATCAATGCATAGTCAATCAATTGGCTAGGGGTAATTTCATGAGTTGCCTTATGATGAAGCCTGTGAGATTCTTGATCAGATGGCGGATACATCCTCCGCATGGCAAAGTAGAGCCAATGTTCCTCAAGGTGACCCTATGGTTGTTCATTTTCATAAGGAGTTACACGACCATGGGCAAGCTACAGCGGAGTTGACAACTACTATGAACCAATTGGCTAAGGCACAATTGCAACAAGTCCAAAACCCTCACCAAGTGAATGCTATGGAAGGTGTTAATATGCTTACCAACAAGAGAAGGCAAAGAAGGCAACAAAACCAAAGGAATTCTGAGCAATTTGGTGATGATTGTGATGGTTTTCAAAATGATGGCTATGATGAGCAATATGAAGAGGTACACTACGTTAAAAATCTTCAAACCAACAAGGGCGACCCCAAGGAAATTGGGGCAATCAACAACAAAGTGGTGGTAATTGGAACAATAACAACCAAGGTGGTAACTGAGGCAACAACAATCAAGGCTACCAAGGGAATTGGAATGGTAATAACAACTACTGGAACAACAATAGTCAAGGCAGATTGAACAACAATGGAAACCAAGGCAACCGGGGGCAAGGCTTTCAAAGGCCCCCGATGTACCAATAGCCGAACAATCCGCCTCCCTTTCAATCTCAAGGATCTAGTTCTTCGGGTAATGATATGGGAAGAAAAGAAATGATGTTCGAACAAATGATGAAGAAGAACTAAGATTCCGATGCTCAATTGGCTTCCCACAATATCTCTATCCGGAACTTGGAGGTGAAATTAGGCCAAATCTCTCAATCGTTGAATGCTCGCCCTAAGGGTTCTCTACCAAGTGATATGGTAGTGAACCCGAAGTGTGGAAACAATTATGTGATGGAGGTTACAAGAAGAAGTGGGAGAGGTGGTGATGTGCATGCCTCGAAAGATAAGCAAGTTGTGGATGATAAATGTTGAGTTGCGGGAAAATGATGTACCTTTGATAGTTGAAGATGTGATTGAGAATGAGGTGAACAGTGATGTGAGGATTAACATTAATGAGTCCGAGGTGGAAACTCAAGATGCCGTGAACCCGTCTAGGGAACACGTGATTGATATGCCTGAGCCGGTGGTGCCTAAAGCCAAGGCACCTCTGCCTAGTCCACCTCTGCCTTATCCTTAACGGTTAGCAAAGCAAAAGAGTGACAATCAATTCAAAAAGTTCATTGATATGATGAAAAGCCTCACAATCAATGTGCCTTTGGTGGAGGCACTTGAACAAATGCCAAGCTATGCAAAGTTCATGAATGACTTGGTCACAAAGAAGCATTCTATGGATTATGAAACCATAAAGATGACTCACCAAGTCAGTGCAACAGTGCATTCATTGGCCCCAAAACATGAAGACCATGGAGCTTTTACTATCCCTTGCACTATTGGAATTGCAGATTTTGCCAAGGCCCTTTGTGATTTGGGGGCTAGCATAAATTTGATGCCTTATTTAGTCTTCAATACTTTAGGAATTAGGCAACCTAGGCCGACCTCAATGAGACTTCAAATGGCGGACCTATAAATGAAGCGACCTTTGGGCATAATTGATGATGTGCTTGTCCGGGTGGACAAGTTTATATTGCTGGCCGATTTTGTCATTTTGGATTGTGAAGTGGAATTTGAAGTCCCAATTATTCTAGGGAGACTTTTACTTGCAACGGGGAAGGCATTGGTTGATGTTGAAGCAGGTGAGCTAACTTTTCGAGTAGGGGATGAGAAGGTCGTCTTCCATGTTTGCAAATCCATGAAGCAACCCAATAGCACCAGGTGTGCTCATTTGTGGACATTGTCACAGTTGTTGATGGTGGATGACACAAGTTCTATGATTAACGTGGAGGATCCCCTTGAGGCCGTGCTATTAAATCTTGATGATAATGATGATGCAAACAGAGTGGAGTGTGCCAATGCATTACATGGGATCAGCTCTTATTCCTATGAGCCAAGAAAGTTATCTTTGGATCTTGAAAATCGGAAAACTCCACTAAACAAACCGTCAATTGAGGAGCCACCGGTGTTGGAGTTGAAGCCACTAACTCCACACCTCAGGTATGAATTCTTGGGCTCTAATTCAACTTTACCAGTTATTCTTTCTTCTTTCCTTACTAACATGCAGGTTGAGGCCACTTTGGAGGTGCTTCAAAGGAGAAAAAGGGCAATTGGATGGACTCTGGCCGATATTTGGGGAATAAGCTCCGCATTTTACATGCACAAGATTATTTTGGAAGATGATGCAAGGCCCTCCTTGGAACATCAAAGGAGTCTCAATGAGGCAATGCAAAAGGTGGTGAAGAAAGAAGTAATCAAGTGGCTAGATGCAAGAGTGGTGTATCCAATCTCCGATAGCCCATGGACTTCTCCGGTGCAATTTGTGCCGAAGAAAGGTGGAATGACTATGGTGACAAATGACAACAATGAACTTATCCCCACTCGGACCATTACCGGGTGGAGGGTTTGCATGGACTACCGGAAGCTATATAAAGTGACCCGCAAGGATCATTTCCCGTTGCTATTCCTCGACCAATGCTTGATCGCCTTGCGGGGCGTGCCTTTTATTGTTTTTTGGATGGATATTTGGGTTATAATCAAATCTTAATTGATTTGGAGGACCAAGATAAGACCACATTCACCTGCCCATATGGTACATTTTCTTTCTCCCAGATGTTGTTCGGGTTGTGCAATGCTCCGACGACCTTCCAATGATGCATGATAGCTATTTTCACCAATATGGTAGAGGATATTTTGGAGGTCTTTATGGATGATTTTAGTGTGGTTGGTGATTCATTTGAAGTGTATTTGGGAAATTTGTATAGAGTCTTGGCCCGATGTGAAGACACAAATCTCGTTCTTAATTGGGAAAAATGACACTTCATGGTTGAAGAGGGCATAGTGTTGGGCCACAAAATTTCTAAGCATGGGATTGAAGTAGAAAAAGCCAAGATTGAGGTTATTTCAAGGCTCCCTCCCCCCACTTCTTTCAAAGGGGTGAGGAGTTTTCTTGGGCATACAGGGCTCTACCGGCGGTTTATCAAGGATTTTTCGAAGGTAGTGAATCCTCTTTGCAAGTTGCTAGAGAAAGATGCTAAGTTTGTGTTTGATGAGAGATGCATGGAGGCATTTGAACTTTTGAAGCATAAGTTGACCACCACCCCAATCATTACCGCACCCAATTGGAGCTTGCCTATCGAGCTTATCTGCGATGCAAGTGATATTGCGGTTGGGGCAGTATTGGGTCAAAGAATGAAAAAAATATTTCACCCCGTGTACTATGCAAGCAAGACTATGAATGAAGCTCAAAGGAACTACACAGTGACAGAGAAGGAATTGTTGGCTATTGTGTTCGCCATGAAAAAAGTTTGGCCATATCTTATGGGAGCCAAAGTCATAGTGCACACCGACCATGCCGCCCTTAGGTATTTGATGACAAAGAAAGACTCCAAGGCAAGGTTGATCCGATGGGTGTTACTTCTTCAAGAGTTTTATTTGGAGATAGTGAACCGGAAAGGCAGTGAGAACCAAGTGGCGGATCATTTGTCCCACTTGGAGGAGGAAGGAAGGTCGTGTGATGGCTTAGAGATCAATGATACATTCCCCAATGAGCAACAACTATCTGTGTCAATGTGTGATATGCCATGGTTTGCAGATATTGCTAATTTCTTTGCGACTGGCATCATCCCGTGTGAGATCTCTTCTAACCAAAGGAAGAAGCTCAAATGGGATAGTCTGTACTTCTATTGGGATGAGCCATACTTGTTCAAGATTTGCACCGATGGAGTGATCCGGAGGTGTGTGCCTGAGGAGGAGAAATTTAGCATCCTAGAGGCTTTTCATTCCTCCCCCTATGGTGGCCATCACAGAGGGGTAGGACGGCTTCGAAAGTTTTGAGTTGTGGTTTTTATTGGCCAACCTTGTTCAAAGATGCAAGTGATCTAGTAAAAATATGTGATCAATTCCAACGAGCGGGCAGGATTTCCAAGAAAGATAAGATGCCTCTAAACACAATTCTTGAAGTTGATATCTTTGATGTGTGGGGCATAGTTTTATGGGCCCTTTTGTTAGCTCGTGTGGTAACACTTATATTCTTGTAGCGGTTGATTATGTGTCAAAATGGGTTGAGGACGTGGCATTGCCAACAATGAAGCTAGGAGGGTGGTGGCATTTATGAAGAAGAGCATTTTCACAAGGTTTGGTACACCTCGGGCAATCATTAGTGATGGAGGATCGCATTTTTGTAATGGAGCCTTTGATGCCTTGCTTTTCAAGTATGCTGTCAACCACAAAGTCTCTACGCCTTGTCATCCTCAAGCAAGTGGCCAGGTTAAAGTGTCTAATAGGGAGATCAAGAGTATTTTGTCCAAAACTATCAATGCCAATAGGTCCGATTGGTCTAAAAAGTTAGATGATGCTCTATGGGCTTACCAGACCCCTTACAAGACCCCCAATTGGTACGTCACTGTACCGGTTGGTGATTGGGAAAGCATGTCATCTACCAGTGGAGTTGGAGCATAAGGCCATGTGGGCCTCGAGGAAGCTTAATCTTGAGTGGGATGTTGCGGCCAATCTTCGTGTTGAAAAACTCAATGAACTTGATGAATTCCGGTTCCATGCATATTCTAGTTCGTCCTTGTATAAGGACAAGATGAAGTACCTTCATGATAAATATACTCTTGGAAAGGAGTTCAAAGTTGGTAATTTGGTTCTCTTGTTCAATTCCCGGCTATGTCTGTTTTCGGGAAAACTTAAATTAAAATGGAGTGGACCGTTTGAAATTGTGTGTGTGACTCCCTTTGGTGCTCTTGATTTGAAGAACAAAAGAGGTGATATTTTTAGAGTGAATGGGCATCAGGTCAAGCATTATCTTGGGAAGTTTGATGATAGCCATGTGGTGGCTATTGTTCATTTCAAATGATGTGATGGTAACCCGCATCGTGCCGCGACGTTAAATCAGGTGCTTCTTGGGAGGCAAACCATGTATTTTTCTTTTTGTTTTCTTTGATTTTCTTTGTAGTATAGGATTGATTTTTGCACTAACTTGTTGTGAGATGTTACATGATTGAGTTGATGCAGTGCAGGACATAATTGAAGAATTACGTAGCTCTCTGAAGTTTCTAGTTCAACCGCACTACCATTTTGTGTGGTCCGCACTGGTACAGGGTGACAAAAAAATTGCTCTCTGAAGTTTGCCACCGCGGCCGTGGTTGATTTGGTGCGGTCTGCGGTGGACCACCGCGGTCGCGGTCCATTTTGTGCGGATCGCGGTGGGTTACTGAGTTGGACTGGAACACAATAGCCCAGTGCGGACCCCGGTCCATTTTGTGCAGTCTACACTGGTAGGTGAGAATGGGCCCAGGGCCTTTTCTATAAATAGATCCCAAGGGCCCCCTTTTACCCTTTTCGCAAAATCGAACCTTAGAGCCATTATTTACTGTTCATCCATTGTATCTTGATTGTAGTTTTTGCTTGATATTGATTAGTTGCACTTCATCTCTATATCTGGTAACATTTCGCTCAATTCTTCTTTGTTTAATTGTATAATTTCATTTTATTTTCATTTTTCTTAGATTATAGTTCATCTTTTTCTCGTAATTAGTTCGATTTTTAGGTTAAGTTAGTTTAAATGATGATTCATGTGGACTTTGTGAGTATAATGGATTGGGAAAACATTTAGGGACCCTAATTAGGTAAAAATTTGGACTTCAAAACAAAATTTGATGAATCCTAGTTTAGTGCCAAAACTGGGCACCCTGCGCGGACCGCGGTTGTTTTTGTGTGGTCCGCGGTGATCCCAATGCAGCCACGATTGATTTTGTACGGTCCGCACTGGGGAGATTCAGAGGCTATGTTTTGTTAATCCCACACCGGTGCGTACCACGGTCGATTCTCCGCGGTCCGTGGTTGTCTTTGTGCGGTCACACTACTATTTTGTGCGGTCTGTACTGGGCAATTTCTGCAACTGTCTGCAACACTGTGACTCTGTTCTGCAATTTGTTCTGCTGCAATAACTTGAATTGCCTTGATTGATACTAACAAATACATGGAATGATGTTTGCAGAAAATGGTGAGACAACAAGGAAAAGGCTCAAACCAATCGGGAAAAGGAGAACCCTCCCGGGGAGGAAAGAAGATGATGATAAAACTCACTCCCTAAGCTCGGGAAAACATAAAAAAGACCAGAAAACTTATCAAAGCTACAAATAGAACTGCTTCCTATTCCTCAGGGAGCGAGTATCAACCATCGAGGGAAATTTCTTCAGACTCTGTGCTAGAATATGTTGAAAACTGGCCGGAGAGATCCAGGCTAAGAGATAACCCTCCACCATCACCCATTGCCCAAGCACGAGAGCATATTCCCACTGAGTCGTCTGAGGGATCATCAACCGGCAGTGGTGAATACTCCACCTCTCCCACAGCTTCATTATCCGGGGAGGGTGCAGACGGAGGTGAGGAGGAGGTACAAGGGGATGAGGAGATAGCTAAAGGTGGTGAGCCTCAGGTGGGAGGCATTGCCCGAACTAGAAAGCTCGATGCATAGGAGGATAGGTTTGTGAGCCAGGTGGCATACCATAAGTTTAGAGAGTGGTGGCCGATGAGAAAGTTCATACTGGATCGGAGTTTCATTGACAATGACCTATTACCCCACAACCCTAACGTGCAGAGACAATTTAGAAGTAGAGTGGGTTGGGAACTGTTTATGGAGAATTGTGTAGATGCCAATGAACACATGGTCAAGGAATTCTATTGTAATGTAGCCCACATCAAAAAAAGCTCCAAAGTAACCAAGGTTCATAATAAGACAGTGTTGTTTGACGGGAAATACCTTAATGAATATTTGGGCTTCAATGAGGAGGATGAAACTTTGTACATGGCGAAATTGGAGATGGGCGAGGAGGTCTGTCCATGGTTAGCTCAGTACCTGGCAATCCCAGATATCGTTCCTGATTGGTTGACTGCTGGGGTCAAAATATTGTGGAGGACCTTGAACTTTGAGGCGAGGGTTGGGAGACATTTGTTTGCTGCCGGTTGGATCCTACTACACATGACCAGACCCTTCCTCTCCACCGGGCTATTTTGGTTGCTTCAATTATGGCGGGATACCCCATAAATGTGGGGAATGTGATATCCCGCATTATCTCATTAATGGGAGAAGAGCATGACCGGAACTACCCCTTCCCTAGCACCCTCACTATGTAGGTTCAGGACTTGAATTTGGACAAGAGGTCATATGACATCAAGGTTAAGGCGACAACCCCGTTCTCCTGGTATAACTTGAAGGGGAATGACAACCCTAAGGACAAGAACTACAAAGCCCTTACTTCTGCCCCAACTGGCCAGTCTGAAGAGCCAGTTGTGGTTTAGGTCCCTGCTGAGCCTACCTCCACTTCTACAGCCATTCCTCCTGGCCCTTCCACATCAGCAGGCCCGGAGATTTCATCTAGCCAGGCCCATCCCATCACTGCCCATCGACTGAGCCAGGCCCTGTAAGTATAAATAACTGGATGCAGACTTCCTCATCTAAGTTTTCCACTTTGACTGCTATTGTAGCGACTCAGTCAGCTCCCCCAGCCCTACAGGTACCCCAGTCGATCGAGGATGCACTCAAAGAGATATTTAAGAACCAGAAGAAGATCCTCGGCACTTAGGCTGCGCTCACAAAGGCAGTGGATTCACATAGCAAGGCTCTCAAGGAGCTTGCTAAGGAGCATAGGAAGATGTGGAAGACACAGGGAACCAAGGAATCCGTGAAGGAGCTGCTGGCAGATGTTCATATATTGAAATCAGACCAGCTACCTTTGGACCTGTTGCTTCATGATCCAGTCCCAGCAGCTCATCCACAGCCGGAGTAGACCCAGATGCATCCGAAGAGGAGGAGGAAGATCCCTAGAGCATATGATGCTATCATCTAGTTGGCAGACCCACCAGAGACCTCATCCAGTCAGCTACAGGATGTACCAGTTCCACCACATGTCGAGGTCCATGCCTAGGTTCCAATAGCTGAGGAGTAGACCGCCGGGAACTAGTCTGAGGTTCCCGAGCACATAGAGGACCCAGGGACCATCCATGATCCTATGCACACAGACATGGCTTAGGGAGTCCTCTATATCCTTTTTCTATCTTTTTTGGTGCTTACTTAGTCTAATTGGCATTGGGGACAATGCCAGCTTTCATTTGAGGGGGTGAGCCCTACATTTTGGGTGACTGTATATATTGATACTTTTATGATTTCTTGATTTTCTTCACATTTGGTCTGTATATAA
This sequence comes from Nicotiana glauca, assembly GCA_026770625.1. NCBI lineage: Eukaryota > Viridiplantae > Streptophyta > Magnoliopsida > Solanales > Solanaceae > Nicotiana > Nicotiana glauca. Next base: position 140,100 of record MU744153.1, on the reverse strand, counting down.
TTTGATATTATCGCACTTTTATTTCACTTTTGGTCTGTATATAAAGTTACATTTCATTTTATATATTCATCCCGTCTATTGTATATTTAAATCACCTCTTGTATATATTTATTCTATTTTCCGCAAAAAAAATTTGTTTTAGCTTCTTATTTGTGATTCGTAGATTTTTTTAAAAAATTTGCAATAAGCCTTTGGTTTTCTTAATGCCACGGTTCTTTCCAAAGGTAGAGTGTTGTGTGAACCGGGTGGCTCTTTCCAATGATAGATGGCGTGACAACCTTCTTAAGGGTTTGAGTCCATTTTTCTTTTTGTTTTTAGTAATTTGTAGTTAAGGGTACCTCGAGCAAAGCTTCACTTGGGCCTAGCACATTTGCCTTTGATCTTATGGTAAAAAATAAATTGTTGTATTTAGGATGGTGAAAGTCGTGACCTTGAGACTCTTGTGTTGACCGATAATCATCAAGTGGTTTTTCGGGACCATAGTGTGCTCAAATCATATCTAAGGTTGTTGTGGGCCCCCGAATCTATATCTTTAGCAATCTCCTAGCTTGTGTGGTGAGTAACTGAATTGCGAATCCAAGTCCCGAGCCATTGCTCTAGAACTTGCCCTGAATGTTTGTTGAAGCAAAATCCTGAGTGAATTTTGACTTGAGGCGTGATTATAGGCTCTCCTTGATCCAAATGATAGATTGAACAATTCGATAGCCTACCAATGATAAGATCCCTAGTCAACCCTTTTGAGCCTTAAACCTTTTTCTTTCAAGAATCATGATACAAGCCTATTACCTGTTCTAAAAGATACCTTCTCTTGGCACCCAAATCTTTCCTTTAGCAAATTACAAAAGTATAAGTTTGGGGGGAGAGACGAGGATTGAAACAAATTGGTAAAAAGGCATAAAAGTGAAGAAAAGGAAAGGCAATGAAAAAGAAAGAAAAGCAAAAAGACAAAAAGATGAAAAAGACTACAAAGGGATTCAAGAAAAGCAAAGAAAGAAAGGTGTGGAAAGTTGAAAAAGGAGAAAATGTTTGAAATGCACGAGAAAGAGTCACAATGTGTCTCTATAACCTCTTAGAAAGAAGTGAAATTACTCAAAGAGTCAAGTAAATTGTGCCAAATGAATCAAAAGAAGTGCTTAAGGAAGTTGGAACCCACTTGAACAAAAACATGACCTACCCTAAACCAAAAGCCTTCACAATGACTCCACAAAAATCCTATATGCTCTTGAGTTGAAGGAAGATTACATTAGTGGATACTTACATAAGGGGCAAGCATATGGTACTTAGAGCCGGACTTTTGACCTTTCCTTGCGAGAGATGAGTGAATTTCCAATAACCTCATTTTGTGTGCAATTATTCTAAAGGTGAAGTTTGCTTAGGGAGAGTTGAGGATGTGTGAGTTTAGGTTCCACAATGACCAAAGTAATTGAAAGAGTTCTTTGGTGTGTTGAGTCAACTCTTGATGCTCTTGTGTGACACTTGATCCATGGTTTTTCAAAAGTTAAATATGTTAATGACTTATGTGTGTCGAGGGCAATTGTCAGTCCCAAGTGATGCTAGTTGAGGTTACTTTAGGATAGCTGAAAAGTCTTGGATTTTCCCTCAAGGGATAGGTCTTATTTTGTTTGCTTGAGGACAAGCAAAAGCTTAAGTTTGGGGAAGTTGATAACTAGGGATTTTGACGTGTTTTATGCTCCTTCTTGCTTACGCTTTGATTATAAATTCTTACAAAATAGTCCCAAAAGGCTCATAAGTTGTGCTTGATTGCAGGTTTGATCAATAAAGTGAGAAGATGTCAAAGATCGGCTCAATAGGAGTGAAACCTATACAAGTACCAAAGACAAGACAACTCAGGACAAACAGGCCTAGTGCGGCCGCACTACACTTTTTGCAGTCCGCACAAAGGAGATTCAGAGACCTATATTTTAAGGCATCAAAGCAGTGCGGTTATAGTAGATATTGTGCGGCCCGCACTGAAGAAACAGAGGCCATAGTACTATTTTATGCGGTCCGCAGAAGCAAACTGCAGAGAGATGTCAAGTGCCAAGGTTCAAGCATGTGCGGTCCGCGGTCGTGTTTGTGCGGACCGAGCTACATGCCTCCGCGACGACAGTCCATTCTGTGCGATCTGCAGAGCCTAGGTTAAGAGACTTGATTTCTCAGAGTCAAGAGCCTAGTGCGGCCGCACACCATCTTGTGCGGTCCGCACTGACTCCGCAGGGGCAATTTTGTCAATTTTTTCCAGCTTAGTATAAATAGAATATTTTTCTATTTTTAGGGTATCAAATATTAGAATACTTTATCTACGCTTGTGAGAAGAAATTTCTTAGCCATTTTGGGCACATTTACTTAGTTTTAATCATTGTCTCTGTATTTACATTAGTAATTAATTAATATGTCTTTCTCTTAATCTATTTATCTGATTTTATTTTCAAGCATGAGTAGCTAAACCCATTAGCTAGGGTTGTGGCTCAACCCTAGTGTGGGTAATTGATGGGTGTTGTGATTTAAGGATAGATTGATTATGGGTGTTTGTTATTTGGGTCAAGTTTATGGTTTAAATTATAAATTAGTGGCTGCAAACACTAGTTTGTGCTATGTTGATTTAGGCTCTTCTGAGAAAGAGAGACTAAGTCTCTAAAATTGACTCAACAAGGAATTGGGATGGACTTAAGAGATTTGATAGTCCCAATTAAAGGGTTAAACCTTGAGAGAGTAATTACCCGACTTGAACCCTAGTTGTTTGGGCAAATATGCATACCCAATTGGTCTCGAGAGAGTCAATTGGGCAAAAGCACTCTTTCTACCGGGAGGTGTAGAGTGGATAATATTGAGCAACGGTTATAACATATTTTTCCAATAATGTCAATCGTGCCTTAGATGAAATTACCCGTCAATTAGCCACCTAGGTGAAGGTTACTACCCTAGTTCCTTTTAAAACCATTAGATACAACTTGTAGCACTTTACTCTTAGTCTAATTTTCTTTCAATTATAATTTATAATTTGATTAAAAGTATAATTATTCAAAAAACCCCTAAAATGAATAAATGACCAATTAAGAACCCACACACAATCCTAAGCTAAATAGATACTCGATTCCAATCTTAGCTCTCTGTGGATTCGATCCCGACCCACAAATCAGGTAAAAGCTATTGGGACCCTCTCTCGCTACTTTTTAGTGGTGTGGAGTTGGCAGCGATCAGCTACCAAGCTTCGTTCGTTCAAGCCTCGAGTGAAGGCGTGTACTGCCCAGTCATCGCAGATCAGAGCTAATTCCATTCGCTCCACCTGAAAGAAAGAAACGAACTCCTACAACATCTCATTTTTCCTTTGTTTTATTTTGAAGACGTCAAATTTTCTTGTAGCAACCTTGATGGCACCAGCATGTGCTTTAATAAAAGAATCTGCCAACATAGTGAACGAGTCTATCAAATTCGGGGCTAGGTTGTGATACCATATCATGGCCCCTTTTGAAAGTGTTTCTAAGAACATTTTTAGTAGGACGGATTCAATCTCGTCGTCTTTCAGGTCATTCCCTTCACCGCACAAGTGTAAGTAGTGACGTGTTCGTCGGGGTCTGAGGTTCCGTTGTACTTCGAAAGATCGAGCATTCTGAATTTCTTTGGGATGGGCTTTGGAGCGACATTTTGTGAAAATGGCTTTTGTACGAACTTCTTCGAATCTACACCCTTCGGATCAGAGGTGCGCTCGGGATTTGATTGACCCTTGAGTTGTAGGTATCTACCTTTTTGACATTGGCTTCAATCTTCTTTTTGCCCGATTCAATTATCTTTGTGTGGTCCTCGAGCATCTTTATGATGGAGGAGTCGGCTGCTGACCCATTGTTGCTTGATCTTTCTGGTACCTGTGCGGCTTGAGGAGCCGTTTTCGGTGATGTTATGCTTGGAGTTTTTTTGTGGATTTGCATTGAGCAATCGCCAGTTGTTGTGCCTAAAACATCTCAAAGATAACTTAAAGGCTAACCTTTTTTTCCTCTCGAATCTTGTTATCCAAAAGAGCTCTAAGAACTTAAAAGCTAAATTCCATTATCCAGGAGGGTCCTGACGACTAGAATTAAATCTCATTTTATGAGTGAAAACTTAAAAGCTAAATTCCATTTTCTATAGGTAAAAATATAAACTAAATCTCATTATCTAGGACGGTACTAAAAACTAAATATCATTATCCAGGAGGGTCCTAAAGACAAAAATTAAATCTCATCTTAATAGTGAAAACTTAAAGCTAAATTCTACTTCCTAAAGGTAAAACCTAAAACGAAATCTCATTATCTAAGAGGGTCCTCAAGACTTAAAATTAAATCCCATTATCTAGGAGGGTCCTGAAAGTATGTAAACTAAATTTCATTCCCTTGGGAGGTGTTGTACACTTAAAACTAAATCCCATTATCCAGGAGGGTCCTGAAACCTAAAACTAAATGTCATTATCCAGGAGGGTCCTGAAAATTTTGAAATTAAATCCCATTATCCAGGAGAGTCCTGAAACTTAAAACTAAATCCCATTATCCATGAGGGTCCTGAGAATCTTGAAGTTAAATCCTATTATCCAGGAGGGTCCTGAGAACTTGAAATTAAATCCCATTATCCATGAGGTTCCTGAGAACTTTAAATTGAATCCCATTATCCAGGAGGTTCATGAGAACTTGAAATTAAATCCCATTATCCAAGAGGGTCCTGAGGACTTGAAATTAAATCCCATTACCCAGGAGGGTCTTGAGAATCTTGAAATTAAATCTCATTATCCATGAGGGTCTAGAGAACTTTAAATTAAATACCATTATCTAGGAGGGTTCTGAGAAATTAAATCTCATTATCCAGGAGGATCCTGAGAGCTTGAAACTGAACTTATCTGGAACATGCCTTCCTCCTGAAGGTTTCATGTAGAGCAAACAAAATTTCGTGCCCCTGTTTCAAAAAAAGAAAATTTTGTCAGTTTTAAAGTGTGGTGGTTAGTTTGTGGCATCCTTGCTGAAGTTGTCGGCTTTGGCCATTGCCATGCTTCGTTCTGATTAACTGCTTGGGCTAGCAAAGAATTATTTGACCTTCTAATTGAACCATGACCACAAAAACCCTGGATGACCCGAATCCCCTTACACTCACTTGTTGCATTGTGTTTTCAATCTGATAATTGTTGAACCTTTGTATTTTCTCAAAACTCAAGATTCACATTGATCACCTAAACTTTAGTTATCACCATATTACTCCTTCTGAGTTGCATTGTGTTTTCATGCTGACAATTGTTGAACCTTTGTATTTTCTCAAAACTCAAGATTCACATTGATCACCTGAACTTTAATTATCACCAGATTACTCCTTTTAAACCATGTCACTTAGATGTGTTGGATGAACTTTTCTTTGTACGATTAAAAAGTTGGTAATAGTCTTTGAAGTCCTTTCTTGCTTGTTTAACAAAGACTGACTTGATAAAGACTTAGAATGAAGATCCAAATGAAACGCAGTGACTTCGAGAATTAGGAATAAAGAGGAATTTTTTTCAACAAGATGACTATTTGAAAAAGAATGGAAAAGAGACTTATCTAAGTGAAGCAGCTGGCTCCAATGATCATGGCATGCATTTCAGATTGACCAGCCCGAACCATTCACCTAATTGCATTTTAGTTCATGCCACGTCTTCATACTTCAAAACCGGGATTTCCATAATCCAATCTCTTTGCAAAGTCATGAACCTCATTCGGCTTGTAGTGCCCCGAAGGGTTTTCACCAGCAAACTTATCTCATCTGTTCATCTCTCAACTCACCGTCGCCTTACGATGCCCGCAAAGGTTTTCATCAATAAGATTCTCTCATTTTAAATTCTCTCTCGTCTCTCTATCACCTTACGGTGCCTGTGCGGGGTTTCACTAATAAAACTCTCATTTTATTCATCTTTCCCTATGCCTAGGAACAAAGTGTTTCCCATGATGTGAATCATACATCTATCTCGCTTGACTTGACATTCCTCAAAGATTGATCGGAAGGTCTTTCTTTGGACTGTAGTGTAGGTTTTGGACGGGGTTAGAAAGGAAAGGCGGCATGGAGGCTCAAAACAGCTTAAAATGAAAGGGTTCAAAAATACAACTTTTGGAATCAGATCTTTTGCAAAACCAAAACTTCTGCCCCAGTTTCTTTGAGTCTGGGGAATTTTGGGTTTTTATTTTGATGGGACCGAACCGTAAGGCTGCATACGTATCCTTAAAAGGAATCAGGTCGAACGTAGTTCAAGATAATAAAAGTAGTTTCATTTTTTTGGTACCTTTCTTTTGCTTTTCGTTTCTTCTTCCTCTTTTTTTGTATTTTCTTTTCTTTTTCTTCATTTTTTTCTCTTTTTTTATTTTCTTTTTCACACTTTGGTTTTTCTTTTATTTTCCTTTTCCTTTTCCTTTTTTACTTTGCGCCTAATTCCAAAAGAGGGGTATGAAAGAAAACAAATAAGGCTCAAAAGGGATAACAAAGGATAAAAGTATTTGGGTAGCAGAATAAAATGCATTTGTCATTCTAATCTCTGAAACATGGCGAATACAAACAACCCAATTGAAGAAAAACAAATAAATCATACATAATATCTCTCGACTACATTAGAATTGATAGTCATATCTATACATTTTCCTTCTGTATCAGTTAAATACAAGGCACCATTGGGCAACACTCTTGTCACGATAAACGACCATTGCCAGTTTGGGGCGAACTTGCCTTTAGCTTCAGCTTGATGTGGAAGAATGTATTTCAACACTGACTGATCTACCTCAAACTATTTGAGAGACATTTCCTGATGTATGCTCTTATCAACGTCTTGATTTCCCAGACTAACTGCCTCAGTTTCACTCAATTCAAGCTTCAGGTTATCTCAGAATGCGTGAATCTTAATTTGTCTCCTCAAACGCATCTTTTATCATATTCAAAACTATGTTTCATTATTCAATGATTAGGTTGGCTTTCAAGATTCGGTTAAAAACTCCACATGTATGTCATGTTGTTAGAACTGGCCTGCAGAGGACTATATACAAGAAAAGAACTAGACAAAGACTGCAAATAACAGAAAAACAAAATCTCATTTGACCAAAAGATGTAAAGGTTTGAACAACAGAACAAAATTATATTAAATCCCTAAAACAACCCTAGACGACAGACCTAGGGACTCAAAAATAACTAATAAGACTCCTAGAAACATGCAAAAGAGGATAGAAGGGTTTGAATCACCAAAACAAACAAGATAAAATCTAGGCTACAATCATGAAATAACCAGATAGCAAAAAGATGTCAAAATGAACTGCCAATACTCCTTCCCGAAGAGGAAATGAGGTGCTTTCTAATTACCAAACTTGAGATCTTAGCCACTAAGTTGCACATTAAAATTACTTGGACCTTCACCAACATCAATTACATTATCTTGACCACGTGGCTCATTGACTCCTTTGAACAACCCTTCCTCAGCACTAACTGTTGAATTAGCGACTGATCACGTAAAGGATCTTGCCGCAAATGACTCACCAAAGAACTTGAAAGAACATGTACGTTCGTTATCAGTGCAAACCATCCCAACAATTTGTGCGTAGTCTTGTACCTGTAGAGGATTATGTGTGACACTTGGGGTATTACTTCCTTTGACCACAATTATTCCTTCTTGAATCATTCATTCAACCTCCCTTTTCAAAGCACGACATTCTTCAATGCTATGCCCTTGGACATTAGAGTGTTACATGAACTGTACAGTAGGATCAAAACCTTTTGAATATGGGTTTGGAGTATATCCGAGGTGCGGCTCAATCAAACCAGAATATTTTAACGTTTCAATCAAGTTTGTGTAGGATTTCCAAATTGGTATGAATTATCTTTCTACCTTTGTTTCCCTCCATGCCTATGTTTTTAAGGTTATAGGGTGCTTGAAAATGCTGTGAGGGTGCACGAGACTTTTAGGATACTGGTGCTCACCCTAGGGAGTGACCCAATAATTAGACAGATGGCCGAACTTTGTTCGGGGGATTATACTGGGGTGGATTATGTGGAGCTCATGGATAGTCATGGGGTCGGTATTCTGGCTGAAAGCGATTAGCGGGAATGCCCATTATATCCTGTCGTTGGCTGGGCTCAGAAACATCTTTTCTATTAATCGGAGGACTGACCCGAGCAACTTGTTCTATCCATCTGAGCCAAAACTCCCTAAAACTTCCCTCGTATTTTATTTCCATTTAAGATAGGGAAGAGCGGTCTGGGATAATGTCTACATTGTATTGATAGTGTCAAACAAAATCTTGAACCATGTCACCCCATGCAACTGACATTTTGATGAGTATACCACTCTACGGCTTCCCCACTCAAACACTCACTGAAATGTGCCATTAACAATTCCTTTTTCCCATAAATGCTCCTTATTTCACTGTAATAACCCCTCATATGGGCTACTAAATTTCCATACCCATCATACAAATCAAACTTTGGCATCTTAAATCCAGCAGGCAATTGGACGTCATGAAACAAACACAAGTCTTTGTAAAACACGCTCACCTGGCTCCCTATCCCTTGCATGTTTCTTAAAGACTGCTCTAAGATTTTCACCTTATGGATATCTCATCTTGATCTACTGTCTTTGCAGGCTTTTCATTTTCATTTGGAGGCTCAAAATGAAGAGTGTAAGTGTATGGATCCGAGACCTTGAAAGTTGGTTCTGGAGCATAGTGTTGGGCATCGGGGACTTTGATCACAGTCTTGCTAGAGGATTGAGGACGAATAGCTAGTGGAGGAGCTACAAAAACATGAGTGGTCAAAGGAGCGGGATATAAGGTGGTTCTGGTGGGTAGAGTGTGAAAAGGTTGTGGGGATATATCAGCAACAGTCGGAATCTGGATTTGTGATGGTGGCGGAATGGTGACAAGACTTTCAATGCAGTTAGTGGGAAATAATGCTATAGGATGCCACTAATACAGGCTTGGTATATTTCGGCCATCTGTTTTTCAACCTTAGGATCTCTTCTTTCAACTCGGATTCTGATTCAACAATTTTCTTAGACGGACTAACAACACCTGTGTCCAAGTCTTTGCTAGTCATGTCTACCTTGCTCTTTGACCTTGTGTTGTACGTATGACTCGCTAGAATGCAACAAACTAACCACCTTCTGTTATGATAAGAATGAAAGCACCAAAGAGGAGCAAAATAAATCCAACATGTTAGCGTTAGGGCATTTATCAGATAGAAATATCACATTGTGTGCAATGAACCTAGCAATAATTAATGGTTCTAGAAAGATTTCGGCAGTCACAAGGTTATTTGGCATCATCCCAATTTTGTTCATTTCAGTCTTCTCTTTTTTTTCTTTTCTAGCACTTCTTGGCTTGCTCATTTTTCTTCCTCTTTTTTTTTTTTTTTTCTAATTATCCCTTTTTTCTTTCCTCTCATTTCTCACATCCCATAATTTTATTTTTTTTTTTTTTTTTTTTTTTTAAAATGATTCGATCGAACCCTATGTAGGTTGCCTACGTATCATGTCCCACATGAATCAGAAAAAGCGTAGTTCTGGAAAAGTAATGGACAAAATAAATTAAAAACAAAAATCTTTTTTTGATCTTTCATTTATAACTTTTGTTTCGGTTTTCAAATACAAACAGGAAATACGATAACGAGAGACTCGACAAACTTAACTATACTACGACAAACTCTGACACCAACGAACGAATCAGTAATACTGGACATGACTATAAAATAAAAAAAATATAAAAAAAAATAGACTCAAAACATAGAAAATCTCCTTAAGCAACTTCTGGATGCAACGTCCTAACTAAGAAGGTCCTTAGGCGTCTCTCATGCTCGAGCTCTGATAAATGGATCCATACCTGAATGAGAAAAAATTAAAATCAAGTAGAGTTAGAAACTTAGAATACTATGTGAGATAAATACACTACCTATTGGACACAAGCAAGACATGATTGAGATTATTTTTTCAAAATGGACTACGTGTCCGAAAGATGGCTAGAAATGCAAACTCAACAAAGGTGACCTCAAAGGCATGGAAAAATTACTTTGCAGAAATGACCCATTTTGTAGAAATGGCCTATGTGGCCCAAAAAAAATGGCTAAGCATGCAGATTCAACAGAATGGACCTTAAACAGACAGGACACCTTCTTGTGGACTTAAGACTCTAAAACATGGGTCACTGAACCACTTTTGCAAAAATGACCCCATTTTGTAAGAACGGTCAATGTGGCCAAAAGCGGCTAGACATGAAAATTCGACAAGGAAGGGCCTTAAAGTAAAGAAACACCTAATTGTGGATTCAAGACACCAAACAAATTAAACAAGACACTTTGCAAAAATAGCCATATTTTGTAAAATGACTGATGTGGCCAAAAGTGGCTAGACATGCAAGATTGGGCTACGACCCTCGAAACCATGAACTTAAGACTCACTAGGAAGATCGGACCCTATGTGGGATTCTTAAGTATCCTGCTCTGAAAGACGAGAATCAGGTATGCGTATTACAGGAAGATTGGAATCAGGTATGCGTATATTTTTTGTCTCTTTTTAAAAAAATGATTGAAAAGTGTAAAATGTTTGTGGCTTTTCATTTTCATTTTTTTTGTTTTTGGTCTTTCTCCTGGAAAAAAAATTATGAAAGAAAAATATAACTGGGCACTACTTGCTTCATTTTTACACTTCACCCTCTTTTCTTTCTCATTTACCCTCAACCATCATCGGTCCGTCAAATGACCCCTTTTATCCTTGAAGAATGCAACAGGTAGCGCATAGAATGCATCAAGATGATCTTTTAATTTTAGGTATACCTGTCTTAGATGGACCCAACCCCTGTATTGTGTTCCCAAAGTCAAATGTAAATGATGCAAAAAAATATGCCTACTAGGGATTCGGCATGAGGTTATGTCATTCTAGGTTGAAACCTCGGGGTGTATTCTAGACATGGCTTACCGAGCGGACAATTCGAGCCGAGGTGGAGGCAATGTACCGGGAGAACGAAAGCCTACCCGGCCTAGTTGCTGATCCAGCCTCGTCTACTTGGTAGGACTTCTGACAGAAAAGTGGGCCACGCGTACGTGTGCACCATATTTTTAGAAGACTCAAACAGGAGGTGTAAGAAGACTGTTTAATACAGTTCAAATAATATCAAAGCGGTAAATAAACGACAATTAGCACATTGGGTCCACAAATACAATAATGTTAACAAACAATAAAGCCAAGTATAAATCACATTAACAAGTTGAATTCTGAACCCTAAACCAGAAGTTCTGGGTTCTTATTCCCCAACAGAGTCGCCAGAGCTGTCACACCTCATTTTTCCCGAGGGGATAGGGAGTTTTTCTAATTTAAGTGACAATATTGAAATAGGATTATTTAATTTATTCAGAGACGCCACTTGGAATAATTTATGGTGTCCCAAGTCACCGATTTATTTTAAATCCCAAATCGACGAAACTGACTCTTATTTATGGTCTGCAAACACAGAAGACCGGGTAAGAAATTCTGTTAACCTAGGGGAAGGTGTTAGGCACTCCCGAATTTCGTAATTTTAGCACGGTCGCTTTAATCATACCTGGCTTAATTAAATTTTTCAATTGTATTTTTTAGAATTTACGTGCATTTTATCCTTACCGCTCTTAATTACTCGATTATTCGTGATTATGGAATTATCTTAAAATGAGTCACGCGTACGTGTACTTGTTTCAATTGGCGTGTCAAGAATCATGCCACGCGTATGTGTACACAATTAATAACACTTTATTATTATTAAAATTATTTGGCACAAGTCGTGCGAATGCGTACCTTGATTCATTTTGGAAATCGTAATCATGTCGCGCAAACGTGTACGTCGATTAAGTGCGCGCCTAAAAGCATACTGCGGTATTCACGAATTATTTATCTCTTGCCAATCCGATTTATCAAATATCAAGCCCATTATTAAGAGGCCTAATTACTGAAACAGCCGGTTGAACAATTTCTTATCAGTACAATAATTAAAACCAAAAATAACGTGCCAATATAAGAACCCATATTCAATTTCTTGGAGCCCATTATTGTTCAATGGTCCAAATTTGACAATCCAATACTAGTCTAAAATGATCGGATAACCAAGAGAAGGAACTGCTAATATGAAACTAAGTTTCAAGCAAAAATCTTTGGAACTATTCTTAAGTCACAATAACTGTTAATCATAGAACTACCTTACACATAAATAACCAAAAATGAACCGTAGGCAAGCATAGAGACAAAATATTATCATGATCCAAAAACATTATTTCATTCAAGCACCAAATCCATATCATCTGAACACTAAATCAAAATTAATCAAGGCTGAGACAAGAAATGAACCTAAAAATATGAACCTGAACTTTCGATGTTTCACAGCTTCAGAATTCAAAATTGAACTAGGCCACAGACGAACAAATTGAATAGCCTTGGTCCTCGAGTTCAGTCACCCTTAAATCAAAAATATTTCAACTGGCTTATGAACAAAATAACAAGATAATAAAAGCTAGAAAATGACAGCATATTGCTTTGTATTGTGTGAATATGATATCTTTTACAAATGATCAAACCGCTTTTATATAGTAGGGGAGACCTACTCTTGATAAAATTCTATATGATGCCATTTACAAATGATCAGACCCCCTTTATATAGTAGGGGAGACATACTCTTGATATAATTCTGTATGAGCTAATTAATCGGCCTCTTCTTGGTACGTGCCGGAATTTTTGTCGTGATCCTCGCCAGATTGCGGATATTTTGGCATTCTGTTATTTGGCTCTGTAAGCTTCCATCGATCTCGCTTGATCTCGCTCGATCTCAGCCTCAATCTTGAACGGTCTTTAGGTGTCACGACCCAAACTACCATGTCGTGATGGCGCACATGGTGGTACCATGCAAGCCGACTCTTTATAAAAAAACAACCCGATATTCCAATTTCTAAATAACTTCAAGCTATTCAATCATAAAACTTCATAAAGAAAATCTGAATAATGAAAGTGCAGAATGAAAAGCCCGACCTCAGGGTATCAGTGATCATGATCATCTACTAAAATCTGACAAAACTACTGAGACTAAAACAATCTGGAAATGTAACTACAAATAACTATAGGAAGATAGGAGTGAGAAGAACAGGGTTGCGATCGCCAGCAGCTACCTTTCCAACTCCGAGAAGAATCTACAACTGACAAGTCAACAGCCGCTACCGGGTCCTAATATGCCTAGATCTGAACACAAGGTGCTGGGAGTAACGTGAGGAACCCAACACAGTAAGTAACAAAAGTAAATAAAGACTGAAAAGCAGTGACGAGCAATAAAGCATATAAGTTCATATCATGAAATCTCAGTAAAAGTACATCAGGCTTTTAAAAAGCAGAGTTTGAATAAAATCATTTTGTTTAAACTCAGTTTTAGTAAAATCATTTGAAGATATTTTTCAACGGTTCTCAACAGAGGCTCAGTGCAATAGTGAGAAAAAATAATGGAACCATAAATAACCCCTCGAGCAAAACATCACTCATGAACAACCCGTCGGGCAAACCTCTCAATCACTCGTATACAACCCCTCGGGCATATCTCATATCACTCACACTCAGGGTACCCACGCTCACTGGGGGTATGCAGACTCCTAAGGGGCTCCTTCAGCCCAAGCGCTATAACAAGCCACTTCGTGGCATAAATCAATCAAGCCATCGGCCTCACTTAATAATGAAGCAGTACAACATCCTGCATCATGTAGCCCGATCCCATAAATATCCTCGCAAATCAAGCCATCGGCCTCACTCAGTCATAAACTTCTCAAGCCACTCAGGCTTTCAGTAAAAATAGGGTGCTCAGCCTAAAACAACAGTTTATATGCATCAAAATAGAGTAAGAAAGACTGAGTTATAAAATCAATAAGTGTAACAAGACTGAGTATAAATTTTCAACTAAAAACAGTAAGAGGATAGTAAAAAAAAGGAACCTAAGGGTCCAAATAGCTCTGGCACAAGGCCCAAATATGGCATTTATCCTAATTTATAGAAACTCTTTCTAAAACACATAAGTGTCATATAGTTTCAACCAAGTGCGCAACTTATAGTTCATACGAGACGAACCTAGTCACAATCCCCAACGGTGCACGCCCACACGCCCGTCACCTAGTATGTGCGTCACCTCAAAATATTAAAATGATACCCTTAGGAATAAATTTACAATCGTTACTTACCTCGAACCAGTCAAATCCTAATTCCACGATGCTCTTGCCCCTCGACTCATCCTCGAATTGCTCTGAATCTATTCACAACCATAACAATACCATCAATATACGCTAATGGAATGAATTCCTCAAGAAAAACTGGCAAATTAGGCACAAATCCCGAAATCCTCTCAAACCTATCAACCGAGCCCATGGCTAGGAATCCGACAAAAATCAAAAAACTAGAAATCCCTTTCACTTACGAGTCCATACATACAAGATTTATCAAAATCCGACTCCATTTGGCCCCTTAAATCCTCAATCAAACTCTCCAAAATCCCAAGCCTTAACCCCTCATTTTCAACCTTAATCACCACTAATTACATCGTTAAACAACAGAAAATTACAACAAACATGAGTATTAGGTCTCAAATTACTTATCTCAATGAAAACCCCCTTGAATCCCTCTTCAAATTGCTCCCAAAAGCTCCAAACCAGATAAAAATGGTGAAGAATGACCCAAAATTCGTGAAATTCAACTTTCATACTTTCTTCATAGAACTTCCGCATCTATGGTCCACATCTCGCTTCTGCGACACCGAACCTGCGAAAAACCCGTCGCAGGTGCGGTTCCCACTTAAATCTTCAGAATTTGCTTCTGCGGTTGAAATGTTACACCTGCAGTCTCACAGATGCGCTCCTCTACTCGCACTTGTGACCCTTGCCTCACCTTTCCAAATTACGCATCTGCGGCTACTCCACCGTATCTACGACCTCGCACCTATGGTTCCACTCCGCAAGTGTGGAAACATCAGAAGCAGCAGTTCAACTGCATTATTCCACTTCCCATCTCTCCGTTAACCATCTGAATTCATCCCGAGACCCTCAGGACCTCAACCAACAAGACCAACAAGTCACATAATATCATTCAAACTTAGTTAGACTTTTGAATCTCTCAAAACAATATCAAAACACCAAATCACCCTCGAATTCAAGCTTAAGAACTTCGAAACTTCCAAATTTCGCAAATGACGCCGAAACCTACCAAACCACCTCCAAATGAACTAAAATTTTGCATTTACATCACAAATGACACTACAAACCTACTCCAACTTTCGAAATTCAATTCCGACCCGGATATCAAATTTTCTACTGCTGATCAAAATTGCCAAATTTTCCAATTTCGCCAATTCTAGCCTAATTCTACCGTGGACCTCCAAATCACATTCCAGACGTGATCCCAAGAAGAAAATCACCTAACAAAGCTAAACGAATCATAAAAATACAAATCCAAGGTCGTTTACTCATAAGTCAATATCCGGTTGACTTTTCCAACTTAAGCTTCTAAATAGGAGACTAAGTGTCTCATTCCACACCGAAACCACTCCGGACCCATACCAACCAACATGATACGATGTCATACAACTGAGGAACACATAGGGAAGCAAAAATGAGGGAGACGGGGCTATAACTCACAAAACGACCGGTCGGGTCTTTACACTAGGTCACGAGCTCGGCAATCTGACTTTGCATCGTGGTTCAATTTAACACGAGGCTAAACCTTGGACTATCATGTTCTGATCTCAACTAGTAATACAAAAGGCAAACTATATTTTTACCGTATATAGATAGTCCCCTTGTTTCTCGGAGAGAAGAAGACGAGAAACGATATGAATTTTTGAGTTTCATCTCGATGGGTTGTGATGTAAGCGATGAACGTCACTGATACACCCGATCATGATGTAAGCAGCAACTCAAAATGTCTCATCGGTCCAGTTACCAACGCATTAAATGCCTGTTAGTTGCTGGTCGGCCACCATGAGTTCTGAACTGACACTACCAAGTTATAAGTACTATAACCTTCCTCTATTCAAATGTTACGTTCAAATTTTCTCCCATTCTTGCTTCACTTATAAAATCTCTTTGCTTTGCAATTCTTTTATCCAAATTTCTTGAACTTTGTAGCAAACCGAAAATCATCCTAATTCCCTTCTATTCTACTTTACAATGAAAAACTTTTAAAACCGTACCGCAAAAAGAGCTCGCCTCTTTATCATGGCCCGCCGGCGACAGAGCTGCAAATGAATATCCCCTTGAAGATTTTGTTCCATGAGGGTGCCCTACCATCACCGATTTTAAGATTAAAAATACCTCCTTGGCACCAGGTCGATGTGAACCGGTCTTGAGGTATATATTAATGATAATCGACAATCGTTTTCCTAATGTTAGATAGGATTGCAACTGGGTTAATAAACATGTTGTGGTACCTTCGCCCGAGGAGTTGATCACTACCCATGTAGAGGGGTTTCTAAGTTATTATACGCACCCCTTCATGTTGGGGCCCTTAGAACCTATTAGCGTCACCTTTTTCACGAGGTACGACATGATCCTAGGCCATATCCATCCTTCCTTCTAGAGAATAGTGATCGTCCTCCGATTTTTATAAGCAAAATCGAGGGATACCCCTCTACCCTTGATCATCTTATGTGTCTTTACAGTCCTCGACTTTATCTAGGAGGACTGATCAAGCTTGTTCATCGGGCTGGCAAGGACCCGTTCTCGATTATAGACGAGGCTTTGGACCAAGGCCGGATTAGCTGATTTGTTCGAATAAAGACTTTGGACCTGATCCCCACCGAAGGCATTCCATTTCATGAGAAATAAAACACAAATAGTAAGTAGTCATTTGCCTTGAATGTTTAATCTTGTTGTCCTTCCTCTTGTCTTCTTCCTTATCAATGTTCTTGGTGTTGCAACTGTGGCCTAGGTGCCAGATGTAGTTCTCAAACTCAAGAAATTGGTCGAGGGCCTAGTTTTATAGAGACCATACTCTAAGCGTGCTTAGATGGAGTTATCGAAGGGCTGATGGGAGGCCCGCAATCATGGTAAGTTTCTTTCTCAGAACGGTTATTGTTCGGGCTTCTTCTTGAGTTGACTCATCTTTTTTTTCTTTGTAGGCCTTGGGAAAGATGTCGCAATAAGCCCCCGTATGCAGGTGAAGAAGTCTTTTCCTAGTTACCTGCTCCGAAGCAAGCCAAATAGAAGAAACGAAAAGAGGCTCCAAGTTCCCCAAGCTCGGAAAAGAATAAACCGAAGAAGAGGTCACGCTAGCCCAGAGGAAGTTTCAGCACTCTACCCTCGGACTTAGTCCATCTACTAAGGGATGAGTCCGAGGAAGAAGAAGAAGACAAATCCAAATTGGTGGCCCGAGTGCGGGCTGGTGCTATGGTACAAGAATTCCTTCAACCGGTGGGCGGTGAAGTTGAAACATCCCGACATGAGGAGGTCAGTGAGGAAAATCTGCCTGGAGCTACCGATCCAGAAAAGGGGCGAGCCCATTCTACCCTATGCTAGGGGGGCCGATACAGAGACCGAGGTAATGGTTCTCAAGCTGCGAGATGTGGCCCGAGAGACGAACTTGGAGCGATCGATATCAGCGGGTCCTTTCAGATTTCGGACGCCATGATTCATGAGGCATGTATGTTGGAAGGCCGTTCTTACGATGAGCCTCAAAGGGCGACTAATCTCCACAGATTCTTGTATGGGGTTGAGTCTGCAGCATTGGAAAAAATCACCGGGCTCCATGACCTTCCTGTGCCAATGAAGGAGTCGTTATTGGGTACCACCGAGTCTTCATCAAGCCCGAAACTGGTGGGTCAGTTTCCAGCCCTAAGTGTTAATCTTGACCTAAGACGGTCAATTGCTTTTTCTATCTCGGAGGATTCTCGGGTTTTCCATGCCCTCGTGGGGGCCGTTAGTTATCTTGGGTGCTTGGTGACCAAAGAAGATCATGCAGTGATGGACGAGGTGGAAACCCCCTGCCTTTTTAATAAAGCTCAACAAGCACTAAACTGAGTAAGTTTGCATGTCTTTTGTTTTTATATATTCTAACTTTTAAAGTTGTAAATAACTATAACATCTTCCCTTATGTTTGCAGGCTTCGGTGCTTCATCACAAGGCTTTCCTCCGATATTTGGAGGAATTGATTTACCACTAGGCCGAGGTTCGGGACCTCACTGAGAAAAGTGACACCTACAAGCTTCTTAGTGAGAAGCTTCAGGCCGATTTAGTAACGGCTTGGGATGACCATATCGAGATGGTCGAGCAAGTATTCCAAGTGCTCATGATAATGAAAACGAATTGGAGATAATGATATAATGATCCGATTATGTATGTCTGATAGAGGCTTGAACAGATCGGGGAGCCTCAGAAACAAGTTGATATAATCTGAGATTAGGATGAGGAGTTCAAGAAAAATATGGACATCTTAGCCTCAAAAAAGGAAGTTGCCCAAGCACAACTGGAGTTGGCCAAGATCCAGCTCCGAGCTACGAGAGAGAAGGCCTCAGTATAGGTCAAGAAAAACGAGGAGCTTCAGTCAAAATTGAACTTGGCTAATTCTGATAAGGCGAACTTTTCCAATGAACTCGAGGCAGCCAAATTTGAGGTGGTCGAGGCCTACGTCAAAGCTACCACAAAACTGGCCTAGTAGAAGGTCGACGTTGAGGCCATCCAGGCATAGGCTAAAAGCATGGTGGATCATGCAAAGTGGCAATCTCGAAGGGAAGCCCTAGAGGGAGTCAATGCTTAGGGCTTCGATATACAGGCTGAACTCGAGAACACCAAAGCAGAAGAAGTTGGGCTTGGAAGCTGGCCTTTCCCGAGGAAGACTCAGAGAGTTTAAGTGAGTCTGACGGTAAGGAAGATCTCAAGGCGGAGATGCCACCTCCGATGAAGATTAGGCCACTTAGGCCTTTGTATTTTTTGCTTTTCTTTTGAATCTTTTTGAGGCAGTTTCGGCTATTGTAAATTTGTTTTTTTAATTAAGCTATATTAGCTTTTGTAAAGACTATTATGTAAATACATACAAGGCTTTTGGATGGCAATCCCTGAGTGTGGGAGTGATCATCCGAACTCTGGTTATAATTAGCCCTTGAGCTCGTTTCCTTAAGAGACCGAAATTATGAAATTGTAAAGTGAAAATTTGTGTAAGACATAAGATAATTGCACGGAAAGTACTTCTCTTTATTATTGTGAAGAAATAGTTATACATGCGTACATATTTTATGTCAGGGCTCAAGCAACCTATATGGGCACGGTTCATTTTGACCGTTTGGCCCTTATAACAAATCTTGCCAATCAAGACCCTTCTATTACGAAGTTATTTCCTCGAAAAAAAGTTGATATCCAAGGGTAACACCCCCCAGTATTCGAAGTCGATTATACAGGAACCTCGAATACTATTAATTTTATTCTCGACATTGATTCATGATCGGCCTTTGATTCTAAGTTAGCACAATCTTCTGTTGCACCTTGCCGAAAAAACCCAATTGGGACTAATACAATTCAAGGGAAAAGGAGTGCAACGCGTGCTTTCAGACCTAAAAACTTTGTGCCGCTCCTCGTTGACCACCTTCAAGTGTTAGTATGAAAATGGAATGAAATGAAATGGGGTCGTACCTTAGTAGTAATATCATTTAAATTGAGTTACGTTCCAATTTTTTGGTAGTTGTTCTCCGTTTATCATTCTGAGCTTATAGAACCCTTTCCTTGTAATCTCGAGAATCTGGTATGGCCCTTCTCAGTCCGGTCCTAATTTTCATTTGTTTGGATTCTGGGTATTTAATGTGACCTTCCTTAGTACTAAGTCCCCGACATAGAAGTATCGAAGGTTGGAACTTTGATTGTGATATCTTTCAATCTGTTGCTTTTAGGAGGCCAATCGTGGGAAGCTTCACGCCTTTTATCCAATAGTTCCAAACTTGTATTCATAGCCTTGTCATTCGATTCCTTTGTTGCGTATTAGAATCTGATACTCAGCTTCCTGACATCGACCAGTATTAGAGCCTCGGCGCCATAAACTAATAAGAATAGGGTAGCCCCGGTACTAGACTCCGAAGTTGTGCGATATGCCCAAAGAACTTCGGGCAGGATCTCTTTCCATTTTACCTTAGCATCAGTCAACCTTTTCTTAAGGTTTTAGATTATGGTTATATTGGTTGATTTGGCTTATCCGTTCCCGCTAGGGTGATAAGGTGTTGATAAGATTCTTTTGATCTTATGGTCTTCGAGAAATTTGGGTACTATTTTTCGTTGTCACATGCAATTTCAGATGGTATACCGAACTGACATATGATGTGGTCCCAAATGAAGTTAATGACTTCCTTCTCCCTAACCTTCTCGGATAAGCTAAATCAAGCTGCCTTTGTGCGCATGGCCCTCGATTCCTCTAGATATGAGGGAATTTTCCCGGTCTTCAAATAATCTACGTATTTATTTCTCCAACCCCAAGTTAAGCTTGTGGAGTTTATTTCAGCGTGACCTTCCTCTACTACCGGCCTCATGAGCTGTACGACCCCGGAGTTAAGCTCGTCCTCTTCGAGCGATGATCCTAAGTTCGCAAGGGCATCGACCATATTATTTTGATCTCGAGGCACATGCTGCAAAGTCCACTCTTTGAACCGATGTAATACTACATATATCTTGTCTAGATATCTTTGAATTTGTTCTTCTCTAACTTCAAACATTACATTAACTTGGTTTACTATAAGAAGGTAGTCACACTTAGCTTCGATGACCTCCGCCCCCAAGCGTTTCGCTAATTCAGACATGTAATCATGGACTTATATTTGACCTGGTCGTTAGTCAATTTTACAGTTCTAATAGATTGTCTAACTATATTGCATATGGGTGGCTTCAGAACAATGCCAATTCTTGACCTCTTTATGTTCAAAGCACCGTCCGTAAAGAGGGTCCAAATTCCCGAAGACATTCTCGAATTTACCAACAACTCTCTCTCGACTTCGGGTATTAGGGCCGGCGTAATGTCAGCTACAAAATCTATCAAATTTTGGGATTTAATGGCTATTCGGGGTTTATATTCAATATCATACCCACTGATTTCCACGGCCCATTTTTCCAATCGCCCCGAGAGTTTGGGTTTATGCATTATATTTCGTAAAGGGTAGATTTCACAACACATATAGGATGTCACTAAAAATATGATTTCAATTTTCTAGAGGCACTTAGCAAGGTGAGTGCTAATTTTTCTAGGTGAGGGTATCTAGTTTCGGCCTCACCTAAGATCCTACTAACATAATAAATCAAAAATTTTATACCTTGTTCTTCCCGGACTAGGACTCCACTTACCGCTATTTCTGATACTGCTAGATACAAGTATAGTCGTTCGTCTGCTCTTGGCACGTGAATCAATGACGGGCTTGATAAGTATCGCTTAAGTTCTTCTAAGACCCGTTGGAATTCTGGAGTCCATGTGAAGTTGCCTTTCTTTTTCATCAACGAGAAAAATCAATGGCTTTTGTCGGACGACCTCGATATGAATCGCCCCGGGGACGTAATGTGCCCGATTTGCCTTTGTACAGTCTTTATATTATCCACTACCATGATATCCTTGATAACTTTGATCTTTTCGGGGTTGATCTTGATCCCTCGATTGGATACCATGAATACGAGAAATTTACCAGACCCGACCCTAAACACACACTTTTCTGGATTTAGCTTCATGTTATATTTCTTCAATATACTGAAGGTTTCCTGCAAATTCTTTAAATGGTCCTCTGCTCGCAGGGACTTAACTAACATATCGTCAATATAAACTCCCATGATTTTCCCTATTTGTTCTTCGAACATTCAACTTACAAGTCTTTGGTAAGTGGCACCAACATTTTTTAATCCAAATGGCATTATGTATAGCAATATGTGCCATACTTAGTGATGAAAGAGGTTTTTTTGGTCACCCCGGGTTCATTCATATTTAGTTGTACCCGGAATATGCATCGGGAAAATTGAGAATTTCATGGACGGCAAAGGCATCGATCATGAGGTCAATGTTAGGTAAAGGAAAATAATCTTTGGGGAATGCCTTATTTAAATCCTTATAATCCACACGCATTCTCAGTTTGTTCCCTTTTTTAGGAACTACTATTACGTTTTCTAACCATTCCGGGTATTTGACCTCCCAGATGGACCCTATTTTAAGGAGTTTAGTTACCTCGTCTTTGATGAAGGCGTGCTTTATCTCAGACTGGGGTCTCCTTTTTTACTTTACTGATGGACGTTTGGGTCAATGCTCAACTTGTGAGTAGTGATATTTGGTGGGATCCGTGTCATATTGAGATGGGACTATTTAAAACAATCCATATTAGCTTTAATAAATTGAATGAGTTTTTTCCTGAGCTCGGGAGTTAACCCTGTGCCCAGGTACACCTTTCGATCGGGCAGATGTTCAATCAGCACGACCTGCTCTAGCTCTTCGATCGTTGAATTGGTAGCATCGAAATTATTAGGGGCTATAAAGGATCAAGGAACCCCGTAATCGTCGTCACCGTCAATCCCTTACTTGTTCGATCGAGTCGAGGCTGGCATCGATGATTGCTATTTGCTTCCTATTTCGCTTTCGAACGTGAGTCCATTGTCAATGAGATCAGAATTACCTCATATATGCCAAACTTCTCCTTTGCGACGGGTTGTTCCCCGTAGACCATCTTTATCCCCTCAGGTGTTGGAAATTTTAATAACTGGTGAAGGGTTGAGGGTATAGCCCTCATGTTGTGGATCCATGGTCTTTCGAGCATGGAATTTATCTCATGTCCCCCTTGATTACATAAAACTTGGTTTCCTGGGTTGTACCACCTATGTTGACCGCCAACCTTATTTCTCCGTTAGTAGTTTCGGAAGCCATGTTGAATCTGTTTAGCACTCCGGCTGCCGGTACGATCTGAACCTGTAGGTCGAGTTGTTCTATTACCCTTGACCGAATGATGTTGGTCGAGCTACCTAGAACAATTAGCACATGTTTAACTCTAGTTTGACTCATAAGTACATAAATTACTAGTGCATCATTATGGGGTTGCATGATTCGTTCTGCATCTTCGTCGTTAAAATATAGAGTCCCTTCTGGTAGGTAATCTTGAGTCCGTTTTTCCCTTGTGATTGATACTTTGGTGATTTTTATTATCGGATCTTGAGGAACATCGACCCCTTGAATATGGATAACATGTTGGGGCTTGTATTGTTCATTTTGTTTGTTGGAGTCCCTATTTATGAAATGATTTTTAGCTCGGTCATTCAAAAATTCTCGAACGTGATCGTTGTTCAACAACTGAGCTATCTCTTCCCTCAATTGTCGACAATCCTCCGTCATGTTGCCATGTCTACCATGATATTTGCATATTTGGTTGGGATCCCTTTCTGTTGGATCAATTTGTAAATGTCGAGGCCACTTGATTTCCTTGATGCGCCCGATAACCGATATAATGGCAGCTGCATCAACGTTAAAGTTATACTCTGACAATCGTGGTGCCTCTTTGGGTCCAATAGTTTTTTCGAAGCTGGTCGTGCTCATGAGTCATCGAGAGCTTTGACCTCGATCATTTTGTGCGGAATTTTACCCAGATCCACTACTCCTGCAATCTCCATTATATGGTTGATATCGATCCCTGTTAGACCTTGGTTCTCGGTCAATATCCCTCTTGATTCTATCGACGAGTTTGATAGGATAAATGGACCTTGAAGGAGACCCATTTTGATCGTCCTCGACCCTAATCCTTGATTGATACCGATTATGTACATCGGCCCAATTAAGGTATTCTATCAAATTCTGCTTCAATTTATGCGAAGCCACTAAGCTTCGAATGTTGATCCCTTGTGTGAAAGATTGAACGGGCCAATCATCAACGACTAGTGGCAAGCCCACTCGTTCCAATTAGAATTGAGACACAAATTCTCTGAGAATTTCGTTGTCCTTCTACCTTACCTTAAAAAGGTCCAACTTTCTGGTTTCGACCTTGATGGCCCCGACGTATGCCTTCACGATCTGCAAGCATAACAAATGAGTTAATAAAATTAGGTGTTAAATTATGGTACCATATCATAGCTCCCTTTGACAGGGTCTCCCCGAACTTCTTACTCTAGATCATTGCCCTTGATAGCACACGTGTAAGAGGTGACGTGCTCGTTTGGATCAATCGTTACATTATACTTAGGAATCTCGAGCATATGAAACTTCCTTGGGATTGGTTTCAGAGCCGCGCTCAGGGGGAATGGTTTTTGTACGAACTTTTCGGAATCCAGTCCTTTCAATAGTGGTGGTGCCCCCCCAGGATTTAATCGATCCTGGAGTTATAAGTTTCCACCTTCTTGTTGTTTGCCTCGATCTTGTTTTCCCCCAACTCGATTCGCTTTGTCAGTTTTTCGAGCATCTTCATGATTGCAGGGTTGGTGTCGGACTCTTTCTCGCTTGATCTTCATGAAATCGATTCGACCCTATGTACAACTTCCTGGGATGGCTCAAGCTCGACCCAGCTCAATGTGTGATTCTGGTTTTGGAGCTGGGCTATTGCTGCCTGCTGAGCCTTCAACATCTCGAAGATCACCCGTAGGTTGTTCCCGCCATCTTTACTACCACGTGTGCTTTAAGCGACTGATCGAGCATCCCCATGGACGCTGCCTTCGGGATCGACGGCCAAATTTCCGTTGATGGGTACATGTGAACTGACGTCGATTGGATGTATAGCCGGGACTCCATCGAGGCCAACCGGGGGTAGATTGTTCCTTGATGCTATGTTATCATTTTGTCGTGGTGGCCGAAATCATTGTCAACGTGTTGAGGTGCTGACTGAGAGTTTGGCATTTCCTTTTAGTCCTGTAATCAAAGATACTTCAAAGAACAAGTGTAAAATAGTATGTGTCATGAAAGTTTATACCAGGTAATCACTATTATCCTTAGTCCCATGGTGGACGCCAAACCATTTACCATAAAATCGGATAACAATTGAATTTATACGCGATTTTAAGGATACGTGATATAACTTGGTACAAATTAAGGAGAATAAATTAATATTGAAATTGACGATAAAAGAGTAAGTGCAAACCACACAAATTAAATAGCCTTTTTCCTCGAGTTCAGTCACACTTAAACCAAAAATGTTACAACTGGCTTATGAACAAAATAACAAGATAATGAAAGCTAGAAAATGAGAGTATATTGCTTTGTATTGCGTGAATATGATGTCTTTTATAATTGATCAGACCCCCTTTATATAGTAGGGGAAATCTACAATCGATACAATTCTATATGAGGTAAGAAATCCCATAATTAGCTAATTAATCGGCCTCTACTTGATACATGACGTGATTTCCGTTGTTATCCTCGCTCGATTGCGGATATTTCGACTTTCCGTTATTTCCCTCGGTAAGCTTCCATCGATCTCGCTCGATCTCTATCTTGCTCGGCCTCGATCATGATCGATCTCGATCTTGATCAGTCTCTGGGTCACGAACTCGGCAATCTAACTTTGCATCATGATTCGATATAACACGAGGCTAAACCTTGGCCTATCATGTTCTAGTCTTGACTAGTCATACAAAGGGCAAACCCGATTGACCATACAATCTTACAATAGATAACATTAATTAGTAATTTCGTTAATTTTTTTTGTTTGTAAAAAGAAAATGCAGATTTGTTTCTAAAAAGCAAAAGAAATGAAGAAAAGACGAATGGTTTCAAATGTCCCCAAAATTCACACATCACTGAATCTTCCGTTTTATTGTTTTGCGTGTTTTCCATTAATAAGCTTTAAGGCTTTAGCTGTCAAAAATTTGGCTTTGATTTAGACAGACTACTTGATGGTGAATGGTGACTATGGTGGGATGTGATTGCATCAACGGTAGTGAGGCCAGGAATTGAAGGTCCATTCTCTCTGTTTTCTTTTTTCGTTTGTCTCTGTTTTCAAGAAAATGGAAATTCAATTCGTATTATATAAAAATTAGCAAGATTGTTGCTCCTGCTCTAAGAACAGAAGGGTAGATTACATCATGTTATATTCGAACACATAACAATGTGTGGACATATTCTACGCATTAAACAAACATCAAGCAGATAACGAAAGAAAACAATATCATTGGTATTATCTAAAAAATTAAAGATTATACACGTATATGGCATCAGCTTTAATACATTTTATTTATCAATGTACGTTTAGCTGGATTGAAGAGGAACCCTGTTAATGAGCCTAACTTTCAGACCATTTTTTACTTGAAGGATAATAGAAGAACTGGGAGAAATGATTTGACCTTCCACTAGTTGGACATGGTAATTTTGTACGATTGTGGCTGCCACCATTTTCAACTGAATGAATCCCATTTCTTTCCCTATACAAAGCCTTGGACCAGCATTAAATGCTGGGAATTTGAAAGAAGGTACATGTTTGATGCTTCCTAGTTCCGTTATCCATCTCTCAGGCTTGAATTCTAAGCAATCTTTTCCCCATATACTCTCCATTCTCCCTACTGTATAGAACGATAGCACAATTCTCGTGTTTGGACTAACACGGTGACCGCTCGGAAGGATGTCATACTCAAGTGGAATTTTACGCTGCAAAGAAAGTGTTGGAAATAGCCGGAGAGTTTCACATAGAGCACCATGTAGATAGACCAATTTTCGTGTTTTTTCCATGTTGAAATACTTGAGGTTTTCATCTTCTTTTAGATGCAATTGTTGTTGAATCTCTTCTCTAATCCTTGCCTCTACTAAGGGATTTTTCGCTAAGAGCCAGAAAAACCAAGTGAGGGTTGTACTTGTGGTATCTCTCCCGGCAAATATCAAATTCAAGAAAGTGTCCCTCAGGAATTTTTGTACATTGCTCGAATCTCTATTGTTCCATTGATTGTATGCTTTTACATAGGCAGCGAATAAGTTGAAGTCCTCATCTTTTATTGTTTTGTTCATCAATTCTTCTCGTTTACGTGAAATGCAAGGATATAGAAACTGATCAAAAGCTTCTTGTGCTTTAATGAGCTTCTTTTCTTTACCAATTTGAAGCCATTTTTGTAATTTCCAACAGCCTTCTGGCAATATATGTCGGTATAAAAGTGCATGCATAGCATCGTTGAATGCCTTTTCGCATGGAACATGAGGCAAACCAATGAATAAACTTCTTGGATTATGGTCAAGCAACAGTTTGATAATAGCATCAAAACTGTATCTTTGAAAAATATCTTGCAAATCAAATGGGGTACCTTGTCTAGCAAAGACATCAAGAATTGGTAGAAGCCCTTTTTCAATAGTGTCCTACGTGTTCCTCTCTAATAAAGTTTGAAACTTGGCATGGCTCATCAAGGATATAGTGGTCTTCCTTTGGAACTCCCAAAGCTCAGAATCAACATTGAAAATCCCATTTCCTAATATATCGAATATTTTACGTAACTCAATCCCCTTTGGATAGTTTGAGAAATTTCTACTAAGAATATGGTGGATATTTGCTGGATCACTGGTAATTAACATGGTCAAGTCGGCAAGAATAGGACCATGGAACTCAATTGTCCATAGTTTCTATAAGAACATCAGTTGCAAAATCATGGACACGATGGGCATTTTGAATAAGTCCAGGTAACATTCCAATGAGAGGCCAATTAGTTGGCACTGAGCTTTTGCACCATCTACTTGTAAGGTACCTGGTAGAATAAATGAAACATATGATAATAATCAAGAGGGGAAGAGAAAATTCAAGGACATTCATTGCGAGTTTCTTTTTCAAATGAGAGAGAAAGAACTTAGTTTTGGCTCAGGTCTATATCTACACACACAAAAAATAAATAACAAAAAACGATAGGTATTAACAACTCAGGAAACAAATATAAGTAAACAAGGCATCTGCTAAAACAAATATACCCAAAAGGCATTGAATTAATAGCAAAACAAATTTTTATATCAACTAGTCCAAAATTAGTGGTTGTGTACTCTGTAAAACACAAATTAGACAACAAAAAGCACATGGCCTCATAATTGAATTAGACGTGACTCGTCTCAGTAAGGGACTCAACCGTCAAAAACTATAAAATAGTGCCACCACCCATTATCAAAATATTATTTCATGACTTTGAGTGGGAATCATTCTAAATACAACTATTACTGAACATGTATTTCACAAGAAAAATTGTGGAAGTGTAAGATTAGTATAATGCCACCATCTATTATCGAATATTAGTATTAGGATACGTACATTGTGTGGGTACTCCGTTTCAAAGACTATAAACTTTTTAAAAATGACATAAATACTATTTTGACTACAAATTTAAAATATGTACTCTTACGTACTTAACCAAGATCACAATTTAAATAACAATGCAAATTTAATTGCATAAACTTTTAGCTGGTTCTAATATTCTTTAGTTTTGAAAGCTATAAACATATGTGCCATCGTTGTCAATAAGATTCGATATGCACGTTAACGGTTTGACTAGTCATAATGTATCTACTCATGCAATTATATATAAAACCTAGTTTGCAATTGAAGTTGAAGTTCCTAAAACTCCATGCTAAACCAAGCTGTTAAAATATACTTGTTAGTGTTAGTCTAATAATCGCGGGGCGAAAACAATATTAGCGTATCTGCCAACGCAGCGGAAGAATTGTTGAACTCACCATCGAAACGATTGCCCCAAATCGGACTTTTTAATCACTAGAAAACAAAGTTAATCTTCCACCAATTAGATGCCCTTACTTGTGTGTGTTCTTCGTTGGGAGAAGAAGAGAGTCAGAGACAATGTTTTTACGGTAGAGAAAAAAATTACACCTCTTTGTTCTATTTTATCTCCTTCATATAAATATGGAGAGTAATAGCGGTTAGGGAAGATAACTCCCACTCACCCACATTCAGGCGGTTAAGGAAGATAACCCCCTACTCACCCACGTTCAGGCGGTTAAGGAAGATAACCCCCCACTAACTCACGTTCAGTTTAGTGGGTGTTAGTGCTCTAGTGGTAACTTTCCTTTAACCTCTCTCCCTTATCTCTCCTAATCGAGTCGGGTCAGCCCACATGGAGCGACCCATGACCCATAATCCAACATCTCCCACTTCGCTCATAGTGGGCTAGACCGATGTCTTTGACACACTTTTTCATACTGGCAAATAGTTGGTGCAACCTGCGAGTACAAAGAGCTTTAAAATTTCAAAACCAATTAAAGGTTGTACTAAAGCTCTATGTAGAAATCCAATCACATATGGAAAGGATTCACTACTAGGATGAGGATATTATTACTTGCAATACCCCAGACATCATTCGCTATTGCAATAGCTACTTATTCGATCACTCATCCTCAAAAGAGGCAAACTTGAGTTCTCATATAACATTGCATCCACAATTACACCCAATACCCTAATGGTAACTGTAATGGTCGACCAATGAATACTAGTGAAATTACTAATTTTTAGTTGTCTTCCCTTTCTACTCGAATCTTTCCATTCCAAATCAACTGCTTTCCTAGACATGCACTGCATTACCGAATCACTCATGGCTATTAGTGACATGCTAAAGTAGAAACACTGATTGGCATTTCAAGAGACAGTAAAAGGTCAAAGGGTATTTTAATAAATGTTACTCTAACTTCTTTGGGATCTCACACAATGAAGAAGCAGGGATTCATTCTTCCATTATCCCATTGGTCGATAGCACACGTGGTATGGAACACATGTTACGTTGTTTTCACCTTATATTGGTGTGTGTGTCTTATTATTTTAATCATCCAACACTGTACAGATCTTGGTCAAGACACCTTCAAGTGTCTAACTCGAGTTTGTCACTTCAATAATCCTCAAACCAACTGCTTTGAGAAACTCATATCTGGCTTACAAAACAAGTCACATTCGTATATTGAAATTCGTAAGCTATCAAGAGCGACCTCTACAAGTAAATATAACCCCGCATTATCCAAGATTCTATAAGGTCTCATCTCTTCATGATTCTTAATGCATGAGGCGATTGCTCATGTGAGAGAGCCAATCTCGCGACTTGTTTGACACACTTTATTAACAAAATATTCATCACATGCATACGAGATATAGAAAAATTCAAGAATCAAATATTGACGAGCATAATATAGTGCTAAAGTCATATAACAATACATAAATATGTTCATATCCTTCACAAACCTAGAGCCATAACATGTTTCTCAAACTGTTGTCTAGATATCGCCTTTGTAAAAGGATCAGCTATCATGCTTTGCATAGGAATGTACTGTAAATTTATCTCTCTACTTGCTACCATGTCTCTTACAAAGTTATACTTGATATCAATGTGTATGGTCTTGCTGTGATACTTTGGATCTTTTGTATATGCAATAGCCGCTTGACTATCACAATATAGAGTCATCGCACCCTAAGAGTTCTTTGCAATATCCAAATGCTCAAAGAATCTCTTCAACCAAACAGCTTCTTGTACTGCAGACGCACAAGCTACGAACTCAGCTTCCATTGTTGAAAGGGCTATACAGGTTTGTTTCTTACTTTTCCATGATATAGCACCACCATTAAGTAAGAAGGCCTAACCGAATGTTGACTTTCTATCATTCCGATCACCAGCGCAATCAGCATTTGTATATCCTCTCAAGTATAAATAATTTCCACTATAACATAGTGAATAATCTGCAGTTCCCTTCAGGTACCTGAAAATTCTCTTCACAGCTTTCCAATGATCTCTTCCAGTATTGGATTAATACCTGCTAACTAGACCTACGGCATAACAAGTGTCTGGGCGAGTACACATCATAGCGTACATCAAGCTCCCAACAACACTTGAATATGGAACTCGAGACATGTCTTCCTTTTCATTTTCAGTCTTGGGACACATTTCAAGGCTTAAATTTTCACCTCTCACTATAGGAGTATCCATGGATCTGCAATTATTCATGCGAAAACGCTCCAAAATTTTCTTTATATAAGTTTCTTGAGATAAACTCAATAACTTTTTGGAACGGTCTCTATGGATCTTAACTCCAAGGATATAGTCTGTCTCGCCCATATCTTTCATGTCAAAAGACTTTGAAAGCCATGACTTGACAGTTTTCAAATACTCCAAATTGTTTCCGACCAATAAAATATCGTCCCCATAAAGAGAAAGAATTACAAACATCCCATTAGACTTCTTTACATAAAAGCAATTGTCTTCATCTATCATGGTGAAATCATATGAGATCACCTCCTCGTGAAATCTTAAATACCATTGCCTTTAAGATTGCTTCAGGCCATAAATAGATCTTTTCAAATTACAGACCTTCTTTTCTTGGCATTTAACGATGAAGCCTATAGGTTGTTCCATGTAGATTTATTTGTTCAGTTCTCTATTGAGAAAAGCTATCTTCACTTCCATTTGATGTAATTCCAAATCCAAACATGCAACAATAGCCAAAAGTAAGTGAATTGAGGTAAACTTCACAACTGGTTAAAATGTTTCCTCATAATCTATTCCAGCTTCTTGAGTAAAGTCTTTTGCCACCAATCGTTGCCTTTTGCCACCAATCGTTGCCTTTTGCCACCAATCGTTCCTTATATCTTTCTATTGACCCATCCATTATGCATTTAACTTTGAGAACCCATTTGTTCCCAATAGCTCTACGCCCAGGCGGAAGATCAACTAGATCCCAGACTTTGTTAGTTTTCATAGACTATAATTCTTCTTTCATTGCTTTTATCCACTCATCTTTTCCAGGGCTCAATAAATCCTCAGTTACAGACTTTGGCTCACCCATTTCTGTGAGAGATACCAGGAAAATATAATCTTCAATTTCATAAGTTCGTTTGGGTGTATTTTTCCTAGCACTCTTTCGTAGTTGAAATTCAGGTTCTTAAGAAGGATTTTGGGATTGGGTGTTCCCACTCCCACTCCCATTCAGATCAAGAATAAGATCTTGATCAATTTGATTATCAACTGTGTCAGAAGACACTTGCTGACTATCTGAGTTCAACATTTCATAAAGAGGCTCTCCATTCATTACCTCACCCTTCTTTGGAAAATAATTTTCCAAAAATGTGACATCTCGCGATTCAATCTCAGTAACACTTCCATCCTCTAATTCACCAACGAACATATACCCTTTGGAGTGTTCTGAATATCTTATAAAGATACATTTCTTGCCTTTTAGACCTAATTTACTAAACTTGCTAAAAGAATCTTTTACATATGCAGCACAACCCCAAGGTCGTACATTCTTTATGTTTGGTTTATGACCAGTCCATAGCTCATAAGGGGTGGAAGAAACTGATTTAGAAGGCACTTTGTTCAATATGTAAGTTGCAGTCAATAACGCATCTCCCCAAAAGGAGATAGGTAAATTTGCCTGCGCCATCATGGACCTTATCATGTCCAGCAGTGTTCTATTCCTCCTTTCTGCTACACCATTTTGTTGAGGTGTGTATGGAATAGTTAACTGTTTGGTGATTCCCTTTTCATTGCACAATCCTTCAAATTCTTTTGAAAGATATTCACGCCCTCTATCGGATCATAAGGTCTTAATCCTTTTGTCTAATTGATTCTTAACTTCATTCACATATTTCTTAAAGCATTCAAGTGCTTCAGATTTATGAAAGATCAAATAGACATAACCAAAACGTGTGAAATCATCAATGAACGTAATGAAATATAAAGCACCAGACCTAGCCCTCACATTCATTGGACCACAGATGTCAGAATAAATTAATTGCAATGGAAAATCGGCTCTCTTAGCCTTTCCAAATGGTTTACGTGTAATCTTTGCGGCAAGACAATTTTCACAAGTTGGCATTTCAATTTTAGAGAAAGTACCCAAATGTCCTTCTTTAGCCAATCTATTCATTCGATCTTGCCCTATGTGACCTAATCTTGCATGCCATGTGATAACATCAACTTCATTGTTACTAGAATAACATGCCATAACACAACGATGTCCAAAACCATAAAAAATATTGTCTTGAGTAATTCTAAGACCACTGCGACTAAAGTTCAAATTGAGATCTAAATCTAGAAGAACAGACACAAATACTAAGTTTCGTCGAATCTCTGGAACATATAGGACATCATGCAACATCAAAGATCGGCCACCACGCACGTCCATTCTGCAAGTGCCTATCTCTTTGACTTCAAGCTTTGCATTATTTCCCACATATACATGTTTTGATCCAGATGGAACTCGACAAAACTCTATAAACGCTTCTCTATCACGGCTCACATGGTCGGTGTCCCCTGAGTCTACAATCCACACAGGATAAGATTCAATTAGTAAAATAGTGCTAGAAACATATATAGCACTAAGAGATGCGTTTTGAAATGCTACATTTTTCGGCTCAGTGCACTCACGAGCAAAATGCCCTGGAACTTGGCAATTGTAACACTTCATCTTGTTCTTGTCTTTCTTCTTGAAGAACCATTTTCCTTTCTTGGAATTTGGCTTGTTTCTTTTCTTTGAGGGTCCTTCTCCGGTCTCCTTACCCTTTCCATCATTTTTCCAGTTTCTCTTGCGCTTGAGCTTGATCTCTTTGTACCACTTGATTCTGCCACAAAGGCATTAGGTACAGCTTTAGCAGCACCAAGCCGCTCATCTTCAAGCTCCACATGACGGGCAACATCAGCAAATGTTTTGATGCTATCATTGTGGGTGAAGTTAATTTTCAGATGCTCCCAATTATTGGGAAGAGACCGAATCACTGCCTGAGCCTGCTGCTCATCCGAGAGAACATTTCCAGTACTTTTGAGTTGAGCAATCATATTTGATATCACCCTTAGATGTTGCTTGATATCATGATCATGACGCTCTTTGTACATGTCAAACTTGATTGTTAGCTGACAAAGGCGAATCATAGTCGCACCCCCATATGTTTCTCTCAAATGCACCCACATGGCATTAGTAGTAGGGAATTGTTCACATTCATGAATGAAATCATCCACAACTGAGCTAACAATTATTCCACGAGCAATGGCATCTTTCTTTTTCCAAGAACTGTAAGCCTAAAGATCTCTCCTATGTTAGGCAGTGTTACCCTCCTCTGCGCAAACCATGCCATGGTTAATGGCTTCAAGAGCATCTTGCTCTTCCAGCACATACCACATCTTACGGCTCCAAATATCATAATTTTCACCGTTCAGTTTGTCACCCTTGTTTAAGTCAGCAACGATAGTTTTTGATGCCATAATCTGTTAAATAAAACAATAATGCAAGTGTATTTATTACTCATCATTCTCTCATGTGATATACACACTTAGGCAAATCAATTAAATAAAATATTAATTTTACACTTAGTATAGAATCGAAACGTTACTATGTTTCCATTAATCATCTACAACTAAATGTTCAATTAATATTTTATAAAATCATTTCTCATAGTGTATATCTTGTCAATATTTTCAATATCATGTCATACTTGTTTTAATTGCCACACATTAAAAACAAACAAATAAAATGACATGTAATCTTGCAAACAAATAACAAAGTTTCACTGATTAAACAAACTACAACTACTTGTAGAGGCGGTTCTCCCACTCATCTTCAAATTTAAGAACATTAACCCAAAAAGGTTCACTTGGCCAAATCTCGTGATAAACTTCATTTAAAATACTACCTAAAGGTTCTCCAAGTGAATATAATAAAATTGCTAAGGCTTCCCAATCAGATAGTTCAATTTCGTCAATAGAATTAATTAGTGCATCTCGGGTAAACTAATAATTTTCAATATGTTCAGCTAGTGAAACCCTAAGCTCTCTAAATTTATTTTTCCTTTCCCTTCGTTCAGCCCTTCGATCCCTTAACTGATTTTTTCTCGCCCTTGGGACAATACTGATGACTTCAGGCTCCGAGTCTGAATAATTATACAAATAAGTCCTACAACGACGTACCTTTCTACGTTGTCCCCTTCCTTGACTTCGAGAACTCCCACTTGGAGTAATTCGAGCTTGTTCCTGTTCAACCACATCTGAAATGGGACCAAGAAAATATTAAGAATGGCTACAACCACTCAATGTGACAACAAATATCACAATAACTCGTAGAAGTATATCAATGTAAGGGATATGACTAAACAATAAAAAAAATTTAAAGACCAATTCATTAATAATTATTACTGGATTTAAATAATTATTAATAATCATTACTTTTCCATGCATAAATTGGGAGGAAGGGCTGATGATATTTCATTATACCATTCTGTGCTTATTTTGTAACTTTTCCCCATAAAAGAATACAATAACATTTATTCAAATCAGCAAAATAGATACAGTATTTGAATTTCAGTGTTTCAAGATTTATTACTTGAAAAATTAGAGGGCCAAACGTATCATGAAAGAACGTTACTATTTGCTCATCACCACATTACAAATTGCTGATAAGCTCATTCACTGATCAATGAAAATGTAATTCGTGCATACCAAGTGCATTGCGGGTTTGAGCAAGAAAACAGCTTCATAAGTAGAATCCATGCAACTCCTACTAGTGATTACTGGTTAGAACTCTTGTGAACTTATCTACTTTTAGCACATATAAAAAAATTGAGGATGACATCTTGCGTTTAATTTTTCCAAGTCTTATTATCATGTAAATTCATATGAACGACTTCACTGTATTAGTGAACGACACAGAAATTCGGAAAGAAAAAAATACAGAATCAATGTGTGTTCATCTTGACAGAGCACACAATAACCTAGCTCTAATACTACTGTTAGTCTAATAATCGTGGGACGAGAACAACATTAGCGTACCTGCCAATGCAGCGGAAGAATTGTTGAACTCACCACCAAAACGATTTCCCCAAATCGAGCATTGAATCACTAGGAAAAAATGTTAATCTTCCACCAATTAGATGCCCTTACTTGTGTGTATGAGAAGAGAGTCAGAGAAAATTTTTTTACAGTAGAGAAAAAACTTACACCTCTTTGCTCTATGTTATCTCCTTCATATAAATAGGGAGAGTAATAGCGGTTAATGAAGATAACCTTTCACGCACCCATGTTCAGGCGGTTAAGGAAGATAACCCCACACTCACCCACGTTCAGGCGGTTAAGGAAGATAACCCCCCACTCACCCATGTTCAGTTTAGTGGGTGTTAGTGCTCTAGTGGTAACTTTCCTGGTAACTTCCCTTTAACCTCTCTCCCTTATCTCTCCTAACCGGGTCGGGTCAGCCCACATGGAGTGACCCATGACCCATAATCCAACAGTTAAAAACTAAGGGTCTACCAAACTATATAGAAAATCAGGTTCTCTACTAGTTCCCATAGAACACACACACATAACTGTAAGTAAATAACACGATAGAGTTTTAAGTTAAAAACTCCCAGCACACGGGATTAAAAACCACGACCTACCCTCATAGGATTTTAACTTCACTACTGAGCAAACTTCAGATTACAAACTATTATAACCTAAGAATTAACCTCTTTATCACTTACTAACTTGTAATAGCCCTATTACAAAGCTTACAACTCGACTAACTCTAGCCAAAACACAAACACAAGGTTTATGGTTTTACAAAAGGTTTCCTACACAATGATTCTAACTAAGCTAAGTAGGAATTATAAGTAAATCACTATAACAAAGATGCAACATAACTAAGGACATATAATGACTCAATGCATGAAACTGGTCCTTCATTATGTTGTTCTTTGTACTTGATGCACCTAAAAGTTACTTGCCAGATTGCGACACACTTTAGAGAAAGCTTGATGAATTTTGGAATGTGCAAGTGCGATAGTTTTCCTTTTCTTCATGTTAATATTGCATAAGTGACATCACTTGAATGATGCAAGCATGTTTGGTGCAAGGGAATACCCCAAAAAGTGACTGTTGCACGCTTTGCACTATTACGTGTATGAAAAAAATAATTGCAGCAACGTTATAGCTGTGGGAGTTGAGTGGTATAGTCAGCAAGGGAACTGATATCCATCTATCCCTTATTGTTTCTTTGACTCTAAAATGTTGAAACATGTCCCTGATATGAGACTTGTTGTTCTTAAGTACTTGAGGATGTGGAACAAGTTCCCCATTTGGTTCTTAACAGTAAGTAATTTAGATTATCAAAACATAACAGGATGCATAACCTATCAGTTTCCCCCTTTTTGATGATGACAAGCTTGTAATTGAAGTTCCCCTTGAGAATGAGAGTATCATACATATTTCTAGTATTCCCCCTAAACTTGTGCCCCCATCTTGTCCCCACTCAATTAATTTTCCCCCTTTTGGCATCATAAAAAGATTAGTAGCAAGCAACAAGTAAAAAGAAGTATAGCTTGGTTAACTAATGCCACATGTGTTCACACAAACATGACTAAAAACATAATAGAAGAGCAAGGCATGCATAGCAAAAGGACGGGATGTTCATTAATTTTTGAAATAAAGAGGAAGCAGTTCCATTTGATACATAATAACCCAAAAAATAAAACAAAAAAGGTACTAAAGACTAAACATATCCAAACATAGGAAACGAAAACAAAGAACAGACAACTTGAACTTGACACTGCGAAAGGGACGATTTTAAGGAGCACTGGAAGGGGGAGGTACAAAGGAAGAGGCAAGGGTTCTAAGGAGGATGTCCATTCAAGCTTTTGTTGACACCTGCTCATTAAGAAACCTCTCCTTCAGGTCCTTGACCTGTTTCCTAGGCCTGGCCTTCAAGATTGGCATTCCTTGCCTTCAGCTTCCTTATCTCTTTCGTGGCAATATTCTGGGCTTCAATCAGTTGAGAGATAGTGGAAGTGCTGCCAACCCCTCCTTTATTATTGATACACTCACACTCTTCTAAGGTGTTCTTGGAGAATGTTTGCTTGCGAGTACCCACTTTAACCTTAGATTGACCTTCGATAAAGTTTGGTGGAGTAGCTTTGAGGATCCTTTCTAGGTTTTAGCTTGATAGAAAAAACCCGCTCTAATACCAATTGTTAGAAACATAGGATTCACCAAACTATATAGAGAACTAGGTTCTCTATTAGTTCCCATAGAGTAGTAAGTAAATAACACAATAGTGTTTTACGTGGAAAACTCCCAGTTCACGTGATTAAAAATCACGACCTACCCTTGTAGGATTTTAACTTTACTACTAAACAAAATTTAGATTACAAACTATTGTTACCTAGGAATTAAACTCTTAATCCCTCACTAACTTGTAATAACTCTATTACAATCCCCTTTGTAATAACTTTATTACAAAGCTTACAGCTCGACTAACTCTAGCCAAGACACAAACGCAAGGTTTATAGTTTTACAAATGGTTTTCTACACAATGCTTCTAACTAAGCTAAGTAGTAGTTACAAGTAAATCACATTAAAAAATGTGCAACACAACTAAGGACATATAATGACTCAATGGAGGAAACTGATCCTTCGTTATGTTGTTCTTTGTTCTTGATGCCCTTAAAAGTTACTTGCCATATTGTGACACACTTGAGAGAAATCTTGATGAATTCTAGAATGTGCAAGTGCGATGTTTCCTTTGCTTCATGTTAATATTACATAAGTTACATCACTTGAGTGACACAAGAATGTGTGGTACAAGAGCAGACCCCATAAAGTGTTTGTAGCACTGTTTGCAAAGTTGCATATGTGCAGAGAAACAGTTGCAGTGACTTCACGGTGGTGGGGGTTAACTGGTACAGTCAGCAAGGGAACTGGTATTCATCAGTTCCCTCCATTGTTTCTTTGACTCTCAAATGTTGAAGTATGTCCCCGACTTGAGACTTGTTGTTCTTGTGTACTTGAGGATGTGGAATGGGTTTCCCATCTGGTTCTTAACAGTAAGTTTGTTAGATCATCAAAACATAACAGGATGCATAACCTATCGGTACTGTAAGAGAATAATGAGAAATAAAAATTTTTAGTGATAGAGGAATGTTATTGACCAGGAAAGGAGTTTAGATAAGATAAAATTTTAATTAAATTTATACTTTCTATGTAGTCAAAGAAGAAAGAACTAACAACCAAAAATGTTAATTAATTTTGAAAGTCCTAAATATTAGAAATCTAATTGTTGGGGAAGATCATGGGTTAACTAGCACACAATCATACACAGAGCAAATAAAGACAAAAATTCAACACAATGATTTAACGAGGTTCGGCTGAGCCTAATTCTCGGGTCAAAAGAAGAGAGTTTTCCACTATAATGATAAGAAAAGCACAATACCATTTATAGAATACCTAACTACAAACCTTAGATTTAGATCCCAAATAGTCCCAAACCTATAAGAGAAAGGTTTCCCAATTTGACAAAGACTATAGGTATTCATTTCCCAAATCTATTAGGACAATGAGTTTTCCTAAACCTATAAGGATTATGGGTTTCCTAAAAATACAAGGAAATAATTCAAGACACAAAATAAAAATGTAAGGCCCCATGAAATCCCTACTCGAAAACCCGGATCCCGTGGTGCCAAGTTAGGAACATGTGTTAGAAATTAGTGAAGGCGCGGACCTTTTTGGATTGAATAATGTATTATAAATTCAAGAATAAGTTTCCAGAAAAATGCAAGAAATGCGGTCCATAATGCGTTCGTATAATCGAAATGCGGACCGCATACCGGCCGCAGAGTGAGGCAGAATGTTGTTTAAAATTGACATCAGTAATGCGGTCGCATAATCGAAATGCGGACCACATAGTTGTCGCATATTTTCCTTTGACTTGTGCGAGGATCAGTTCTGCGGTGCTCTTTGCGACCACAAAACATGAATGCGGACCGCATTCTTACCGCAGACCACGTTAGAATGTTTAGTTTTTGGGGAGCTTTCTACGGTCCATTATGCGGACCGCATGTTTTCTCTGCGATCGCAAATGCGACCGCATACTTGGCTCGGGGCTCCAATTTTGTAATTTTATAACCCGACCCCATGTTGATATATTACACCCTACCCTTCATTTTAGGCTTATTTTCTGATACATTTAGAGAGAGAGAGAGAAGGGGTCCTAGAGGGAGAATGAGTTCTTCATCAATATTTCTCCATAATATCTTGATTAAACCTTGAAGATTTGTCAAGAAATGCACTTTAGTCATCTTCCTAAAAGGTAAGGGCATAAAATCCAAGCTCTTAATTTCTAGATATAACTAGGATAGACCATTAGAAGGGTAATTGATGAGGATAGAAGTGGATATCTTTCATGCATGAGTTCTTAAGAGTATTTTGTTAGGTCTTGAGCTAAGGATGGGATGAGGGATGGTAGGATCTTTCACAAAATGGTTTTAAAAGCATGACACCCACTTAGTGTTTGAAAATATGCTCAAATCAACTAGAAATATGATCACCTCTCTAATTTGTGGTTCGATTTGTCATGTTCCTAAGATATTGACGTTGCTAAGAATCTCGGAATATAGTAGGACTTAAGGAAAGCTCAATCGAGGTATGTAGGCTAAATTTTCTCTCTCGGAAGTAAATTCCATATTTTTTTGTAAGTTTAAGTGTGGTTACCTACCAAAAATTTTATAGTCCTGAGTCGCCTCTCAAAAGAAGTTAGCATGCTAATTGGGTGAGAAGAATTGCTCTGTTTACTGCTCCTAGTTGCTATTCTGTGTATTAAATGACTTGGTTGATTTTGTCTACTTGATGATGAGATGTAATGACATATGGAAATGAATCGAATAAGGAAGGGTGAAATAAATATAAAATAATCTCAAACCTTATGAGCTAACTTCCAAATGTAGAATGGCCTAACGGTCTTGTACCCGAACTACGCCCATAAGTGGCTGTTTTATATAATGCTTTGTCTTACAGATACGATCCGCTCAAGGTGTGATATAATTGTTGGTTGGTATATTCCTATTTGGGAAGAGTCCTTTATGCTTGATAATTCTATCTCTGTTGGATTTGAAAATACAAAATTTCCGGAATATTTGGTATATTGATATTGGTTGGTGATCTTTGGAAATAAAGGGATGAAAATGTGAAAAACCTAATACGGCCATCGTGCCAGGAATAAAGAATCTTGTGAATGGCCAAATGAGCCAAGGAAATACTGTTGTTGTTGGTGACTGGAAATATTAATGGGAATCTATAAATTGTGAAAGAGATTGAGGTAAGCATGGTTGCGTTTATGAGGTATTTGTATACTTGTATTTATACAGCAATTGTGTGCAATACTAAATTGAATAAAATATGTTTTTGGGAGTATCTTTAGCAACACCGAGGAAGGGTGGTTCATTTGACTCACTCCTGAAACTACACGTGCCGGTGTAGGGGTGCATCGAGCTTATTCCCCTTAACTGGGATGATCTTGGCAACGTTGAAATTTGGTAACGCCAACCCACACGGCATATGTGGGAAGGAAGCTTAGCCGATTGGGCCGTGATCGGACGCCATGCCATACACATGGTGGTATAGTGCTGGAAATCAATAAATTTGGAAATTTGATACCTGGGAAATTAAAAGCTGGAAATTGGTGATTTGGTATATGTCTCTAAAAAGGGATGACTTAGCCGACCGGGTCGTGATCGGACTCCGTGCTATCAAAGACGGTGGTAAAACTTATATCGGTTCTAGAGATATTCCAACCAAACAAAAAGTATATATATTATTTTCATAAAGTAGAGGACCAACATGTTTCATAATTGGGTGTTAGAATATTGTTGATCTTGACTTATTGTTTGTGAATTCTTTGCTTGTATGGATATTCTACTCTGAAATAGTACTTTTAGCCTTACATACTAGTGCTATTTGACGGCACTAACGTCCCTTTTGCCGGGGGCACTACAATCGTGTTATGATTGTAGGTGGTTCTACAGCAGGTACTCCAGTCCACCGGTGGTAGCACCTCCTCTACTTCTATTTTGCTGTGTTGGTGAGCCCTACTCCATCCCGGGGTCATGTTATGTATCTTTTATTCTTTTTTTCTAAATATATTTTGAGGTATAGCCAGAGCCTTGTTACCGGCATTTCTCTATTGCTCTTATCTTGTATTTAGAGGCTCCGTAGACTATTGTGGGTGGAGGTTGATGTTGGGAGTTCGGGCTAGAAATGTTGGTACTTGACAAACATGTTTTTCATTAAATTTGTAAATTGGTAATATTTTGAAAAACTAAATGAAGCAATTTCAAATAATGAAATGAGGGTTGCTAACAACATATTTCCTTGCGTTTTACTAAATGGGATAATATCCCCTCTTTATTTATGAACTAGTTTGGGTAGAAGGAAACATATCAGGCTTGCTCAGTCGAGTTTACTCGGTTGAGCACCGGTCGCGCTCCTCGTATTTTGGGGCGTGACAAAATTGGTATCAGAGCCTAAGGTTTTAAAGTGTCCTAGGATGTCTCGGAGCCGTTTCTAGTAGAGTCCTTCTTATCGGTGTGTTGTTGACCACATCTATAAGTTGGAGGCTATTTGGACATTTAGGAATTTCACCCTTCTTTGAAATTTTGGATCGTGCTATAGATCTCAAGATAGAGATCTAATTTCCTTGTCACGTTCTATTTCTCAGATGAGTAATCCACGAGTGCAAAGCAGCGAAGAAGGAGTAACCCTGTCATTGAATATGAATTTAGGGGAGATTGCGCATGAGTTCGTAGGGAGGATGCGTCAAGTTATGGAAGGATTGGAGGAACTTGTTGCTAAGGGAAGTGTCTTTGTCCCTGTTAATATCTCCGCATCACCTGAGAGTGCGGTGAGAGCATCTAAGAAACAAAAGAGGGTTGTTGGTACTAATAAGCCGGAATGCTCAATTTGCAAGAAGCGTCACTTAGGAAGATGTTGGCTGACTCTCGAAATATGTTATGGTTGTGGAAAGAGGGGGCACAAGAAGGATAAATGCACTAGGTTAGGTACACCTATCGTGGTCTGCTCGGTATGTGGGAAGGAACATGTAACGTCGTGTCATGAGCAAGACCAACAATGTGTTTAGGGCGGTAGGTCAGGGCAATTCCAAGGGCCCGTACAACAAACCAATACTGGAATGGGTACTCCCACATTGGAAGCTTGGAGGAAGGACAAGGGGGAAGTCTATAGTGTATACAAGGATGGTGATTATCAGGTCGGTGGGGCGAGTCAGTTTAGTGGACCTCGCCCGCGTTGTGTGAAATGTGGGAAATGTCATCCGGGAATATGTCGCTATGGTACAAATGTGTGCTATAAGTGTGGTATGTTAGGTCACCTTCAACGAGACTGTCATTTACCTAGCCAGATCACAGGCAGGGGTGCAGCATAGCTAGCTAGTTCTACAGCTACTTCATCTATAGCGCCTTCAGGATAGGGAACAGTCGGGGGTGATATTCGGAGCTCGGGAGGAACCAACAAGTTCTATGCCATAAGGAAGAATCAGAGGTCGGAGTCTTTTTTCCAGGTGTGGTTACAGGTATATTTACTTTTCAATCGCGTGATGTATATGCTCTTTTTGATTCCAGTTTCGCTGTGCCATATGTCAATCCTTACATTGTTGTTAAATTTGGGATAGAGTCAGGATGACCTTATAGTCCATTTTATGTATATATCGTTTGAGCGAGATTTATTACTCGTGAAGCCTCTTCATTACAATTATCTTACATGCACCCCCCCCTGTGGAATTGAGTCTTACAATGATTTCCTGAATAGAGTCAGAATCCGAGGGTAACTATTTCCACTTGCTTTTCTAGACTCTCACTAAGAAACCATATCTTTTTTGTTTCTTACAAGTGATTTTACTCGAAATATAACATGTATTCACTCGTGCTTATGCACAAACCGTCATACAATTTGCCTATGTGCTACCGAATTCGGTGTAAAGCAGCCCGGTATTGTGGTCCTTCTTGAATCACTCTTTTCTCCCCGGTGTAGATGGCTTCTGTGGTTCAAATAATCACTCTGCTCCTTCGTTAATATTATCATAAAGTTTCTCACTATCTAGTGACATGAGAGCCTGT
This sequence comes from Nicotiana glauca, assembly GCA_026770625.1. Taxonomy (NCBI): domain Eukaryota; kingdom Viridiplantae; phylum Streptophyta; class Magnoliopsida; order Solanales; family Solanaceae; genus Nicotiana; species Nicotiana glauca. The sequence goes on along the minus strand of MU744153.1, from coordinate 96,316 downwards.
CTCAGCTCCTATTATGGGCATGCATATCAGTTGAACAGGGCGGACGTCTATATAAGCTTCTAAGAAATTTGAGATTTTCACAAACCCCTACAAGAAGGCCTTTTCTTTTCCTATTGTAGTATGACTTTCATTCTCACTTAAATTATTCTGCAGTACGTAACTCATTTTATTCCTAGTATTANGTTGCTAAGGGAAGTGTCTTTGTCCCTGTTAATATCTCCGCATCACCTGAGAGTGCGGTGAGAGCATCTAAGAAACAAAAGAGGGTTGTTGGTACTAATAAGCCGGAATGCTCAATTTGCAAGAAGCGTCACTTAGGAAGATGTTGGCTGACTCTCGAAATATGTTATGGTTGTGGAAAGAGGGGGCACAAGAAGGATAAATGCACTAGGTTAGGTACACCTATCGTGGTCTGCTCGGTATGTGGGAAGGAACATGTAACGTCGTGTCATGAGCAAGACCAACAATGTGTTTAGGGCGGTAGGTCAGGGCAATTCCAAGGGCCCGTACAACAAACCAATACTGGAATGGGTACTCCCACATTGGAAGCTTGGAGGAAGGACAAGGGGGAAGTCTATAGTGTATACAAGGATGGTGATTATCAGGTCGGTGGGGCGAGTCAGTTTAGTGGACCTCGCCCGCGTTGTGTGAAATGTGGGAAATGTCATCCGGGAATATGTCGCTATGGTACAAATGTGTGCTATAAGTGTGGTATGTTAGGTCACCTTCAACGAGACTGTCATTTACCTAGCCAGATCACAGGCAGGGGTGCAGCATAGCTAGCTAGTTCTACAGCTACTTCATCTATAGCGCCTTCAGGATAGGGAACAGTCGGGGGTGATATTCGGAGCTCGGGAGGAACCAACAAGTTCTATGCCATAAGGAAGAATCAGAGGTCGGAGTCTTTTTTCCAGGTGTGGTTACAGGTATATTTACTTTTCAATCGCGTGATGTATATGCTCTTTTTGATTCCAGTTTCGCTGTGCCATATGTCAATCCTTACATTGTTGTTAAATTTGGGATAGAGTCAGGATGACCTTATAGTCCATTTTATGTATATATCGTTTGAGCGAGATTTATTACTCGTGAAGCCTCTTCATTACAATTATCTTACATGCACCCCCCCCTGTGGAATTGAGTCTTACAATGATTTCCTGAATAGAGTCAGAATCCGAGGGTAACTATTTCCACTTGCTTTTCTAGACTCTCACTAAGAAACCATATCTTTTTTGTTTCTTACAAGTGATTTTACTCGAAATATAACATGTATTCACTCGTGCTTATGCACAAACCGTCATACAATTTGCCTATGTGCTACCGAATTCGGTGTAAAGCAGCCCGGTATTGTGGTCCTTCTTGAATCACTCTTTTCTCCCCGGTGTAGATGGCTTCTGTGGTTCAAATAATCACTCTGCTCCTTCGTTAATATTATCATAAAGTTTCTCACTATCTAGTGACATGAGAGCCTGTCTCAGCTCCTATTATGGGTGTGCATATCAGTTGAACAGGGCGGTCGTCTATATAAGCTTCTAAGAAATTTGAGATTTTCACAAACCCCCCTACAAGAAGGCCTTTTCTTTTCCTATTGTAGTATGACTTTCATTCTCACTTAAATTATTCTGCAGTAAGTAACTCATTTTATTCCTAGTATTGAAGTTACCGTAAAGTTTCCAGGTATCGCAGCCGTAGAATTATGATAACAGGACCATGTCAATCTTCATCTCATAAGAAAAGAGTTTATTCCCTCTCCAGCCGGTACTTGAGACCCCCCCCCCTCCATATTTTTAATGAGACCCGGTAATGTAGACTCAATCATGAAAGGTTCGTATTAGGTGTTTCAGATTTGGCGCGTATCATATTAATTTGAAAGGCAAGTTGTCGTATCTTCATCATCTTTCGTATAGGATAAACTATCAAGAAGGGTTGAGTGGTTCGGATTATACTAACCTCACAAGTGCTTAACTTCTATTTTATTATCATGGGCTTATGGCACAGGGTCCTAGTATCAATCAACATTAGGAGTATAACTAGACGCTATATCTTGAAACCCCTATCTCATACAAGGTGTCAGAGTATTCCCACTCTTGATAATTCGATCTTCCCCACACTCCAGGAGTCGATCGGTGGTACGTACCTGGATATTCCTCCGTGAATAATTTCTATTGCCGGTATGCTATCTAAACTTCATGCCTTATTGTTCCAACCCATGATTGTGTCGCAACGATTAATCGTGTCATCATAATCCGTAGTAAGTGTTATACCATATGGGCTCAAGCATGTCAAGGGGTAGCGTCATCCTGCGGTCGACCGAATTGGGTAGGAAATCTATGGTTGTATTCATTCTAGCCCTCTCAGAATAATGGTTAAAAGTCGCAAAATGTTTAAACTTGGGTGTCCGGCATAAGGATCTAGAGTTAAAGAAAGTGCGCAAGCTATTCTCAAGGTTTCTTCTAGGAAAATGCCATGCAAATTGTTCCTAAGGGTAAAATAGATGTAGTACATTTTAGAATTTAAGAAGCCTTAAAAGAGATGGGTCAAGTTATGAGTATGATGTCCCCGTGTCGTATCGTTGCCCTCCATGATTCTGGTGTTCCATGTATATGTGTCTAAAGAGGTGATTGGGAACCTTCGGTGTATCATTCCGATGGAAATTATTGAAGGTGAAGTTAATAGGTAGTTAGCTTATGCGAAGTATCTATCCATCATTCTTGTTCTATGAGTTTGGAGGTTGGGATTGTTTCCTTAAGTCTATTGTGGAAAAGCTTGTAAGTTGATAAGGCCACCTTGAAGGCTGAAAGTATCGTGGAAAGATAATATTTTTGCTTGATGGTATAACAATTGGTTTTGATTTGAAAGGTACCTTATAGGTGTTGTGATTTTAAAAATGTGCAATCCATATCCATGTATCATCGTGATAACATGATGCTTATTATACAGAGGTTCTTATTATTGATGAATACATTATGGTAATTTGTCGAGTTGTGGATGTGTTTTTTTTGGATGGTTTTGGTGGTTCTCTGACAGGTGGATAGGTCTAGTTACATAGGAAACTCTGGCAAAATTTCCGGAAGTATAGGGAGTTAGCTAAATTTGGGGACTGTCAACCTGTTGCGGGTTGTGAAGAGGAGAAGATTGCACTAAGACTGTTAATAAGTGAACCTTGATCCTCATTCGAGGATGAATGATCTTAAGTGGAGGAGGATGTCAGGCCCCGTGAAATCCCTCCTCGAAAACCCGGATCCTGTGGTGCCAAGTTAGGAACATGTGTTAGAAACTAGTGAAGGCGCTGACCTTTTTGGATTGAATAATGTATTAAAAAGTCAAGAATAAGTTTCCAGAAAAATGCAAGAAATGCGGTCCATAATGCGGTCTCATAATCGAAATGCGGACATACCGGCCGCAGAGTGAGGCAGAGTGTTGGTTAAAATTGAAGTCAGTAATGCGGTCGAAATGCGGTCGCATAATCGAAATGCGGACCGCATTGTCGTCACATATTTTCCTTTGACTTGTGAGAGGATCAGTTCTGCGGTGCTCTTTGCGACCACAAAACATGAATGCGGACCGCATTCTTACTGCAGACCGAGTCAGAATGTTTAGTTTTTGGGGAGCATTCTGCGGTCCATTATGCGGACCGCATGTTTGCTCTGCGATCGCAAATGCGACCGCATACTTGACTCGGGGCTCCAATTTTCTAATTTTATAACCAGACCCCATGTCGATATATTACACCCTACCCTTCATTTTAGGC
>MU744153.1:55138-90260 GCA_026770625.1 Nicotiana glauca | reverse complement strand
ATTCCATATTTGTTTGTAAGTTTAAGTGTGGTTTACCTACCAAAAATTGTATAGTCCTGAGTCGCCTCTCAAAAGAAGTTAGCATGTGAATTGGGTGAGAATAATTGCTTTGTTTACTGCTCCTAGTTGCTATTGTGTGTATTAAATGACTTGGTTGATTTTGTCTGCTTGTTGATGAGATGTAATGACATATGGAAATGAATCGAATAAGGAAGGGTGAAATAAATATAAAATAGTCTCAAATATGAGCTAACTTCCAAAAGTAGAATGGCCTAACGGTCTTGCACTCGAACTACGCCCATAAGTAGCTGTTTTATATAATGTTTTGCCATAAAGATACGATCCGCTCAAGGTATGATATAATTGTTTGTTGGTATATTCCTATTTGGGAAGAGTCCTTTATGCTTGATAATTCTATCTCTGTTAGATTTGAAAATACAAAATTTCTGAAATATTTGGTATATTGATATTGGTTGGTGATCTTTGGAAATAAAGGGATGAAAATGTGAAAAACCTAATACGACCATCGAGCCAGGAATAAAGAATCTTGTGAATGGCCAAATGAGCCAAGGAAATACTGTTGTTGTTGGTGACTGGAAATACTAATGGGAATCTATAAATTGTGAAAGAGATTGAAGTAAGAATGGTTGCGTTTATGACATATTTGTATACTTGTATTTATAGTGCAATTTTGTGCAATACTAAATTGAATCAAATATGTTTTCGGGAGTATCTTTAGGAACACCGAGGATGGGTGGGTCATAAGACTCATTCCTGAAACTACACGTGCCGGTGTAGGGGTGCATCGAGCTTATTCTCCTTAACTGGGATGATCTTGGCAACATTAAAATTTGGTAACGCCAACCCACACGGCATATGTGGGAAGGAAGCTTAGCCGATCGGGCCGTGATCGGACTCCATTCCGCACATATGGTGGTATAGTGCTGGAAATCAATAATTTTGGAAATTTGATACCTGGGAAATTAAAAACTGGAAATTTGTGATTTGGTATATGTCTCTAAAAAGGGATGACTTAGACGATCGGGTCGTGATCGGACTCCGTGCTATCAAAGATGTTGGTAAAAATTATATCGGTGCTAGAGATCTCCCATCGAAACAAAAAGTATATATATTATTTTCATAAAGTAGTGGACCAACATGTTTCATAATTGGGTGTTAGAATATTGTTGATCTTGACTTATTGTTTGTGAATTCTTTGCTTGTATGGATATTCTACTCTGAAATAGTACTTTTAGCCTTACATACTAGTGCTATTCGACGGCACTAACGTCCCTTTTGCCGGGGGCGCTACAATCGTGTTATGATTGTAGGTGGTTCTACAGCAGGTACTCCAGTCCACCGGCAGTAGCACATCCTCTACTTTTATTCGGCTGTGTTGGTGAGCCCCACTCCATCGTGGGGTCATGTTATGTATCTTTTGTTATTTTTTTCTAAATATATTTTCATGTATAGCCGGAGCCTTGTTACCGGCATTTCTCTATTGCTCTTATCTTGTATTTAGAGGCTCCATAGACTATTGTGGGTGGAGGTTGATGTTGGGAGTCCAGGCTAGAAATGTTGGTACTTGACAAGCATGTTTTTCATTAAATTTGTAAACTGGTAATATTTTGAAAAACTTAATGAAGCAATTACAAAGAATGAAATGAGGGTTGCTAACAATAGATTTCCTTGCGTTTTACTAAATGGGATAATATCCCCTCTTTATTTATGAACTAGTTTGGGTAGAAGAAAACATAGCAGGCTTGCTCAGTTGGGTTTACTCGGTTGAACGCCAGTCGCACTGCTCGGATTTTGGGGCGTGACAAAAAATCTTTCCCTTGGCTTTAATTCTCTTCATTAACAGGAACAATGTCTCCTCTACCTTGCCCTCAGCCCTCACGGGGGCTCTATTGAGTACTGCACACAACAATCAATTCTAGGCAATGCCTAAAATTATTGGCCGATGTCGCGCCCCTTGTTCTCACGAAATAGGATTTCAACACATGACAACTCTTTTAAGGAAGGTGTTCAAAAGAGAGTCGCCACCTAATGGGTTTAATGTACATTAGGGCACCTATTTGAAAATAACTATATTTGACTAGTTTGAGTCACCAAAGATCGGGTAAGGGCTCGAAATTACCTCGAATAGAAGGTTTTAGGCACTCTTCGAGGTCCACAACTATGAGTCCCGGTCGAACTCAAATTATATAAATTAGTCTATGTGACCAAATAAACAAAGAGAGCGCACAAAAATTTAAGAAGTTTATTATGAAACACAAATAATTGATTTAAAGAGAAGATGGGGGGTCCTAAATTTTTTAGTCTAAAGGGTTACCCCGTGCAAAATAAATAATACTTCATAACTCCCTCGAGATGGGGTGTTACTCTTATTGTTCAGCGAGCACAAACTATCATCTCCAGCTGCCGATTACTATTTTTAAGTTGTTTACCTAAAGCGTACTGGTTCAATTACAACTTATAACCTATGGTGCACTGCCCGTTCCATCCCTATAGTCCAGGAGGCGCTTGGACCTCTATCTTGGGTGGTTATTGACTTAACTTGGGTTGCTCAAAATGAGAAAACTAGGCGACATACAAAACAAGTTGGACTTTAATGTATAAACAAATAAGGGCTAAAGTTAGCCTCCACATTTAGGCAACAAATGCACGCAAACAAGCTAGGCAAAGACGAGTTAAAGTCATTGAATCATATAGGCATGATTTCTATGTGATTTTGGATTTGAACGTGCAAACAGTTTCAGATGCAAGGTTATGTTAGAGGCATGCTTTCTGAATAACTTTATATTTTAGGGAGTCTAGTATTGCATACTAATTACTACGATTACAAATTATAAATGTTTAGCCCTGTAGACATTATATCTAGGTGTAGTAGTTGGCAGTGATAATCAAGGAAGATATTCAGAATTATTTAGTTTGATCCTATAGGCATGTTTTCTAATAGTGGCAATGAAACAGTGTTTGAAAGTTCAATATTAACTGTTAAAGCGAGCGGGATTATCCTATAGGCATGATTTCTACAATTAGCGATTGAAACTGATTTTTATCCCCTATAAGCATATCTCTTAAGTGAATAATCATAACAAACAACACATTAACACATTAAGACCCTATAGGCATGAATTATAAATTGCAAATTATGTATTATGTGAATTAACATAATCCTATAGCACTTAATGTAAATGTTGTAACACACATTGAGACATGAGTCATTTAATTTCCTATAGGCCTGGTATCTAATAAAACATATGCATCAGAACATGTTAAACGACTTGAACATTAAAGTCCTATAGGCATGTTATCTAATAAACCATATGGATCTGAACATGTTGAACGAATTGAACATTAAAGTCTTATAAGCAAGTTATCTAACACACAGATAAGCAGAACATGTCGAAGTGATTAAATACCTATAGACAGGATTTGTACCTGTTTCATGCAAGCATTAGAATAAACCCATTTTCTCAACTTTAGTAACACCCTAATTGTTATTATGAAATTATTACAGGCCCAGTGAATGAAATAAATTACAAAGTGATAGAAATAGTTATAGAGGGCCTAAGACAGAGCCAAAGTATACCCGGCCAGTCCAGACATTCGATTTCAAACCACATGATTCACAACAGTCCAGAAAGTAGTCTTCATAGCCAAGACCCAATAACCATCAAAGATTCAAAAACAACCATGTACACAAGCCCATTAGCTTATTCAGCAAGTAAAATGGGACAAAATTAAGCAAATTAGGACAAAGTGGAAAGGAACCTTAGACCTTAGTGTGTCAGAGTTCCCAAGGGCTTTAAAAACTCAGAGCAATGCTCACACTAGGGAGGTTAATAGAGGAGATTTAGGAAATGGCTGGGCACCAAGTCCTAGTGTGTTAGAGTTTACAAGGATCTCAATTGGACCCCACCAGTGCTCACACTAGGAAGGTCAGTAGCAATAGCCTTGATAGCCTTGGCTTTCAAACAGCTAAGAATAAGGAGTTCAGAATAACATAAGTGATAATGAGGGAGAATGGACAATAGTTGAGGGACAAAACTAGAGGGTACAAGTTGAGCACATAGAGCAAATAAATAAATAGGCTAGACTTAGCAAAGATTCAGAAGAACAAATTAAACACCTACTACATAAGTAGTCACACATTAATAACACAAGTTTGCAGGATTGGTATACACATACTCATAATAGAGAAGAGATTCAGATTACGTTAAATAGGTGCTAGTGTTACAAGAAAGAATCACATTGACTGGCAACAAAACTTAGACATGGTTAGAACAGATTATTGCAACTATTGGGAAGTCAAGACATACTAGAAGCATACAGGATCAAACATGCTACCTATGCAGTATATCACCATAGCAAGTTCAGAATAGGACAGGAAGCAAACTTGTGCTATATAGCTAATGACTATATTCATCAACTAATCTATTAAAAGGAATATGAAAGCATGCCCAGGTAACAAGATTGATAACAAACACTAAAGAGAGGCTAAAGTGCAACACATACGCTAGATGAAAAGAAATTAATCGACCCAAATCAGGTTCAGGCATGTCTCAGATTACCAACATAATGAAGTTAAAGATTAGAGAGACCTAAAATTTAAGTAAACCAATCAGAATGCATGCAAGCACAACCCAGAAAATATATTAAATTACAATTTATAGAAGTGAAACATGTGCAAATAACAAGCAAATAGGAATGAAGTGATAAAAGTTTAGCAACTCACCAGTTAAGCAAAAAAAAAAGAAAGAACAAAGTCCATAGTAGCAAGATAGTAGAATCTATAGCCTTAGCTTTCAGCCTGCCAAGACCCAGAATATAGAACACGAGTATATGAGAACAAAGAGTAGTAACTTAAGTTTTTAGTAAACCTCTTAACGAGTCCCTCAGTCTAAAGGGAATGAAGGGAGGGGTTTATATAGTAGGGGAAATCAAACAAGTAAATAAGGAATCGTTGTAAAATCAAAAGTAAATAAGGAAGCAGTATCATACAGAATAAATAAAATAGGATTTAGGAAAAAGTAAGTAAACCCTAGTTTTAGGAAAAAATAAATATCAACAGAATATACATAAACACAATAGAATAGGATGAATATAGACACAAATAACACTAAAAATTAGAGAATCGAACCAATTTTGGTCCGATCTAAAGGGATCTAGAAACCCTAATCGAGGGTAAATAAGAATCAATAGGAGATATAGCAATATTCGTACTTACAATATGTGAGCACGTGATTTTTTCCCTATATGAATTACTCCAATAGATTCAAGAAAATAAAATTTTCCACTATTTGCAGTTTTGTAGGTTTTTCATACGAGTTTTGCTAATTGTTTGAAGTTGTCCATGCATGTCTATTTTATTTAAATAATTAAAAATAAAAAAATACCTTGCATTGCGTTTGGGATGTATCTTTACATTTTTAGGTTAATTAGTAAGTTCATTGTTTTATTAAAAGATAAAAATCATAAAAATTGGCTTACTTTTGCAATTAATAACTTTTCCTTCTTTTAATTAGGAGCAATTAATTCTTGTATTATTATATTAGATCAAAAGGGAGGCAAGAAAAAGTGAAAGTGAAATTTGGTCTTGGAACCAAATATGGGCCAATTTTAGATGCTAGCCCAAAACCACCCGCCCCCAGACCAATCACTTGCCCAATGCCAGTAACCCGTCCCGGCAACCCAAAAATTCGGTCGAACTGGATAATGACCAAAATGACCCCATTTTATTTCGCTTAATCTCAGCCATTCGTCCAATCTAATCCAAGGGTTCAAACTTCCTCCCTTTTTTACATAATAATGTCTGAAAACTTCAGAGAACCCTCCAGTTCATCCAAAGTCCCTGTACTTCATATCCTCCCTCTTCAAACCGCAGTCCGCCATTATCACAGAGGTTCCTCCTCAAACCATTACCCAAAATTACACCATACAACCCCCACTCACCCTTAACCCCTAATCCATCACCATATTCCCTCAATTCATCACTAACAAGGCCAATTTCGGATCTAAGATGGTAGATAGGAAAACAAAATCACTCGAGTATTTTCCCAATTTGACGAGGTGATTTCGAGTTGACTGAGGCCCGGGAAGGGGAATAGGGCCAGGTAGTCAAACCTGATTCTGGGTTTTTTGGGGGTAATGTGGGTAGTTTAAGTAGGGAATCTCTTTGTAACCAACTAAGAAGCTTCTAGGAAGCTGGGTGGGGGTTTAAATTATATTTCAGACTTTTTGTCAAGGCTAGCTAAGCAAAAACAAAAATTGACAAAGGGCTAATGGTGCAAATCTGGTCTCTTTTGGTGCTACCCTACTCCCTAGCCTATAAAGGCATGCTTTATTGCATATGAAGGCAAAGATTAAGAGATAAAATTCTGAAAAATACCAACGGCTGAAAACTCTAAAAAGAACTGCTCCATTGCATTCCATTTGAGTTTTATTTTTTAAGGTTCTTTAATTTCTGAAGCAAATTCCGATTCACCTAAGGTTAGAAATGGATTGAGTTTGGTTTAAATTTTGGTTGAAGTCTGATGGGCTCTTGTTCAATTGAAGTTGTTTTTCTTCCGGATTATTGCACATAATTTCTCGGTTGGAAGATGATTTTATTTATTGTTTTTGTTGTTGCCTCGTACTATTGTCACTGCTGATACTTCCCCTTCTGTTTCTTTCCATCTCCAGGTTCCCTTTCTGAAACTATGGTTGGAGCTTGAGCTTGATTGTTGAGTCTTATGTAAAGGTTTATGAACCAGATTGTTTAAATGGAACGCAGTATTTTTACATTGTGATGTTGCTGCATTTACCATATTCTGTTCCCTGATTTAGTCTAATTTGCTTGGATGTCTCAGTCATATGCATTTAGTATTTGATGTTGGATTTGAATTAGTGTTCATGTTAAAGGTTTAAAGGCACTTTAGATGAAACTAGTAATAATTAAGGACTCTAATGTTGTAGTTAATTACTGGAAATTAGTTGGTTTTTAGTTTGTGTTGGTTATAGCAATAAGTTAAGTGTATGTTAACTTAGAATAATTGGTCTCATGAATTTAGTGTCACTTTGTTTTCCTGGTAATTTTGCTCAGGTTTGCATCTATATGGTGTGAAACATTGTTCAGTGTTCTCATAGTCTATCACTAGTTCTCCCTTCATGTGTGTTCTGAGTTTTCTTTTTCGGATTTATGAAAAGGAGTTTAAATTGGGTTGAATCCGAATTCAGACTTGGCTTGTCCTAGGACTAAGCTTGGTTTTATTTTATTTTCTTTAAAACTTGTGAATCATGTATGATCTTGGCATGCTTGTATTGAAATTAAGCTATAAGGTGTATTGATTGCATAATTTTGTGAAAAGTAGGAAGTTCTCTTAACTTTGTTGTATAGCATGGTCCTCCTTTGTTTTGGTCAAATATCAATAGTTTTATTTCTGGCGTGATTGTGATTTCAAATTGATGTTTTCTTTTGTTGACCAAATTTAGTTTAAGCCAAATATTGCATAGCAACCTACTGCTTCTACAGTAAATGATCGCAACTTGGATCATTATAATTCTGAACAAGGAAGGGAGCAGCTCCGAAGGAATCTTGCTAGTGTGTGACAACTCGGCCCGTCGTCACGTGTGTTACTGCCCCGTTTTCCCATATTATGTTTCTCTATGCTTCAATATCAGTATTTAAGGTGATCGAGTAGAATTGAGTTGGTTTTAGATGGAAATGAGACACTTAGTCTCTTAAAGGAAAGCTTGTTTTGGAAAAGTCAACCAAAAGTTGACTATTTAGTTAGAGGGCTCGGATGTGTATTACGGTAATTGGGTTAGGTTTGGGGGATGATTTGTGACTTAGGAGTGTGATCGCAATTGAATTTGGAGGTTCGGTGTAGAATTAGGCTTGAATTGGCGAAGTTAGTATTTTGGCGAATTCTGGTTGATAGGTGAGATTTTAGTCCGGGGGTCGGAATGAAATTCCGAGAGTTGAAGTAGCTCCGTTAGGTGATTTTGGATGTGCGGGTAAAATTTCAGGTCATTTGGAGGTATTTCGGTGGGGTTTTTTATCGAATGTGTTTTTCGGAAGTTTGAAGAAAACTTAGACTTGAATCCATAGTGAATTAATGATTTTTGTGTTGTTTGACGTGTTTTGATGATTGGAGCAAATTCTTATGATGTTTTGGGGTATGTTGGTGTTTTTGGTTGAGGTGCCGGGGGCCTCGGGGTGATTTCAGATGATCAAACAGAAGAATCTTGGACTTGGAGAGTTGCAGAAATGCAACAGCAGTTGCAGGCCACTTTTGGCCTTCGCGTTCGCGTAGTTGTAAGTTCTTGTCCTTTGCATTCGTGAGGCATAGGCCGCGTTCACGAAGGTCTGAGGCCGTTGGTCTTCGCGTTTACGGTTGGGACGCCGAGTTCGCGTAGAGGGAGTTTGGGGGGCCCTGGTCATTCCTTTTCGCGTTCGCGACCAGGGGTACTCATTCGCGTAGTTGGGCCAGGCAGAGCATCGCGTTCACGGGAAGGGCTCCGCGTTCGCGTAGAGTAAAAGTGGCCCAGTGAATTTTTGTCCATCGCGAGCGCAAGAGGGCCATCGCGTTCGCGAAGAAGGATTCGTCAGCTAGGCAGAAGGGTTTTAATAACATTTCATCCGCGACCCATTTATCATTTCCTCCATTTTTGAACCACCTCAAGAGCTTTTTGGTAGAAATTGAAGAGGGCCTTGACGGGAATCGATTGGACGTAAGTCTCGTGACCTAGAAACACTATTTTTTTTGAAGAATCCACCTTTAATTCTTGGAAAATTGGGTGAAAAATTGAAGAACTAGGGCTTGGGTTTTGAAATGAGAATTTGGGATTTGAAGGAGCATTTGGACTCCGATTTTGGTAAATTTTATATGTACGGACTCGTGGCGAAACGAGGAATCCGGTGATGTAAATTTCATAATTTTTCGAGAAATGGGCGCGGGGCTCGGGTTTTGCCAACTTCGTAATTTTTGTTATTTTTCGAGTCTTTTCGATTGGGTTATGATTCATTAGCCTTTTGTGATGTATTCCTTGTGGTTTTGGTCAGATCCTACGCATGAGGAGGTTTATTTGTGAGGGAAGCGCCAGGCAAGCTAGGATTTTGGCCGGCTTGAGGTGAGTAATGGTTATAAATGATGTTCTGAGGGTTTCAAACCCTGTATTTGTACTACGTGGTGCTATGTTGAGATGAGATACGCACGATATGATGAGCGTGGTGTTGTTACCGCTGGGAATTCGAACTCGGTCCATCTCGATTGATGACTCTACTGTACTTTTATCTGAGACTGAATTAAATCAGGATATTTTGGGCTAGTTGCCATGTTTGGGGCCTTGTGCCGATCTGTAGAACCCTTAGGGGGCATGTTTTGCTAGTTGACCTCACCGTACCTGTTGAAATCATACTCTCAGTCATATTATTAACAATAAAAGGTAATATGAACTGGGCTTAGAAATTGGCACTCTAAATGAGGATTACCTGGGGTTGGAGACCCTGTCTTAGCTGAATGGGCCCGAGAGGCCATGTATATATTGACTAAGAGGGGTTAAGGACCCCATAGTGAGGGTATTTGATATACACCGGATCGGGCTGCACGCCGCAGTAGTATATTATATGGATCAGACTGCATGCTGCAGTAGTATATTATATGGATCAGACTGTATGCCGCAGTAGTATATTATATGGATCGGACTGCACGCCGCAGTGATACAGTATATGGATCGGACTGCACGCCGCAGTATTATAGCGCTTGGGCTGTAGGAGCCCCTCCAGAGTCTGCACACCCCGAGTGAGCGCAGTCAACTATTATTATTGGATCGGGCTGCACGCCGCAATAGTATATACTATTATTGGATCGGGCGGCACGCCGCAACAGTGTAGATACATTGCCAGACTTTGAGAGATATTCACCTATTTTCCCTGCTTAGCTGTTGTTACAACTTTACTGTTGGTTATAGAACTGTGTAGTGTTTTTATGAGAATTCTTACTTTCAGTTGTTATTTATTGCTATTACTCACCGAGTCGGAGTACTCACTTTTCTCCCTGCACCTTGTGTGCAGATTCAGGTTCATCGCAGACTGAGGGAGGACCTATCTAGTTGATCAGCATTTTCTTCGGGAGCATCGAGGTAGCTGCCTGGCGTTCGCAGCCCTGATTCTTCTATCTTTTATTATTTTGCTTCTTAGATAGTATTGTTAGGATGACACTCTGTATTAGAGGCTCATGGTCGTGACACCGGATCCTGTTATGGGCTTATGTTCCTTGTATTCTTTTGGGTTTTCAGTACATTTTCTCCGTATTTATAGCCTTTTGCATACTGGTTTGGTAATTAAATAACTGTGTTTAAACTCTTGAATCACCAATACTATTGGGGTAATTGTTAAACGGCCGGGCTTACCTAACAAGGTGTTGGGTACCATCACGACAGGGGTTTGGGTCGTGATAAGTTGGTATCAGAGCCACGTTACCTGGTCTCACGAATCATGAGTATAGTCTCGCGAAACGGTACGGGACGCCTGTACTTCTCTTCGGGGGGTTGTAAAACCTTTAGGAAAACTTCATATTCTTGAAATTCTTGTCGTGCGATTTTGTTGATCCGAGAACTAAACTTTTGTATTCTATTCTCTCGCAGATGGCGAGAACCCGTGCTACCGGATATGGGGGATGACCACCAATACCACCCCCTCGATGCCGTGGATGCGGTCGTGGTCATGGTCGAGGTCGAGGTAGAGCGGCAGAGGCAACATCTATTGATCCACTAGTTGCCTCAGTTTAGGTGCAGACTCCAGTTGTTGATGCTCCAGCATTGCCCATTGTGATTCCGGGTCTCCAGGAGACCTTGGCCCAGATACTATCAGCTTGCACTGGCCTAGCCCAGGTAGTATCAGCCACCACTACAGTGGCTACTTCTCAGGTAGGGGGAGGCAGTCAGACCCCCGCTGCTCGCACATCCGAGCAGGTGACGTAGGGTTTACAGACACCAGGAGCAGCTCCAGCTCATCCGGGGGTTCCAGTTCAGGATTTTGTGGTTCCAGCTATGCCAGACGATGATCAGCGTCGTCTCAAGAGGCTCAGTAGGCTTTAGCCTCCAGTTTTCAGTGGTGCTCAGGGCGAGGATGTCCAGGGTTTTCTTGACAAGTGTCAGCATATGCTTCGGACGGCAGGGATTTTGGAGTCCAGCAGGGTAGCTTTCACCGCATTTCAGTTCACTGTGGCCGCCTTCACATGGTGGGAGGCATATGAGCAGCGTAGGCCGGCAGGTGCAACGCCTTTGTCATGGCAGGAGTTCTCCACTATGTTTTTGGAGAAGTGGGTACCACGGTCTTAGAGGGAGGAGCTGCGTAGGCAGTTCGAGTGGCTTCGACAGGGAGACATGACTGTGACCCAGTATGAGGCGAGATTTTCTGAGTTAGCCCGTCATGCCTCATGGATAGTTCCGATCGAAAATGAGAGGAACAAGAGGTTTGTAGATGGACTTAACTATCACCTTCATATTCTGATGACTCGAGAGAGAGTCCTGGGTATTTCTTTCGAGGATGCAGCTGATATTGCTCGTGATATTGAGTTGGCTCGCCGTTAGGATAGAGAGGAGAGGGAGGCCAGGAGTCCTCAAGGTTCTGGTAGCTTCAGTGGTGCCCCATCTAGAGGTCAGTTCCAGTAGAGTAGAGGTCGATCATTCAAGCCTCCTCAGACAGCCCGCTCTGAGTATCGTGGGTCATCTTTTAGTCGGGGTTATCAGGGCTCTCAGCAGAGTCAGCCATCTCTTAGTGCACTTCTAGCGCAGAGTTCATCTCATGCCCCATTTGTTCAGGGTTCATCCCGGCTGAGTACATCAGCTAGCCACTCTGGCGCAAGGGGTTCCCTTCAGTCCCAGTTCCCAGCACCCGGGAGTTGCTATGAGTGTGATAAGTTCGGGCATATGCGGAGGGAGTGTCGCCGTCGTGCATCCGGTTCATCTAAGCAGAGGGGAAAGCCCTCATCTTCTGGCCCAGTATCTTCAGCACCCGCCCCACCAGCTAGGGGTGAGGGTCAGGCAGTCAGGGGTTGCCCTAGAGGGGGAGGCCGATCGGGTGGTGGTCAGGCTCAATTCTATGCTCTTCAGGGCCGGTCAGATGTTATTGCCTCGGATGCTGTTATTACAGGTATTATCTCATTCTGCCACAGGGATGCCTCAGTTTTACTTGATCCCAGATCCACTATTCCTATGTATCTTCATACTTTGCTCACCATTTGGGTACGACCCGAGGGTGTCTTGCTTTACCCGTGCACGTATCTACCCCGGTGGGCGATACTATTATTGTGGACCATGTATATCGGTCTTGTCTTGTTACTATTGGGGGTCTGGAGACCCGAGTTGACTTGTTGCTGTTGAGCATGGTAGATTTTGATGTTTTTCTGGGCATAGATTGGCTATCTCCATGCCATGCTATTCTAGACTGTCATGCCAAGACAGTAACATTAGCTATACTAGGTGTTCCGAGGATTGAGTGGCGTGGCATGACTGACTATGTTCCCAGCAGGGTGATTTCCTTCCTTAAGGCCTAGCGGATGGTTGGGAAAGGTTGTTTATCATCTTGTCTTTTGTGAGAGATGTTGGAGCTAAGACTCCTAGTCTTGATTCTATTCCCGTTGTGAGGGATTTTCCAGATGTGTTTCCAGCGAACCTGTCGGGTATGCCACTGGAAAGGGATATTGATTTCGGTATTGATCTGGTGCCGGGCACTCAGCCTATCGCTATTCCTCCTTAACATATGGCACCAGCTGAGTTAAAGGAGTTGAAGGAGTAGCTTCAGGAACTCCTAGATAAGGGGTTTATTCGTCCTAGTGTGTCACTGCGGGGTACACCGGTCCTATTTGTGAAGAAGAAGGATGGCACAATGAGA
This sequence comes from Nicotiana glauca, assembly GCA_026770625.1. Lineage (NCBI taxonomy): Eukaryota > Viridiplantae > Streptophyta > Magnoliopsida > Solanales > Solanaceae > Nicotiana > Nicotiana glauca. The sequence goes on along the minus strand of MU744153.1, from coordinate 77,374 downwards.
ATGTGTATTGACTACAGGCAACTGAACAAAGTAACAGTGAAGAACAAGTATCCTCTACCCAGTATTGATGTTTTGTTTGACCAGCTCTAGGGAGCAAGGGTATTCTCTAAGATTGACCTCCGTTTAGGCTATCAGCAGCTGAAGATTAGGGATTCTGATATTATGAAGACAGCTTCCAAGATGAGATATGGGCACTATAAGTTTTTGGTTATGTCTTTCGGGCTGACTAATGCCCCAGCCGCATTCATGCATCTGATGAACGGTGTATTTCGGTCGTATCTGGATTCATTTGTTATCGTTTTGATATCCTGGTGTACTCGCGTAGCCAGGAGGAGCATGCTCAGTATTTGAGAGTGATATTATAGAGATTGAGAGAGGAGAAGCTTTATGCAAAGTTCTCCAAGTGTGAGTTTTGGCTTGGGTCAGTGGCTTTCTTGGGGCACGTGGTGTCCAGAAATGGTACTCAAGCTGATCAGAAGAAGATAGAGACGGTACAGAGCTGGCCTAGACCAACCTCAGCCACGGAGATTTGTAGTTTCCTTGGGTTGGCAAGGTATTATCGCCGGTTTGTTCAAGGATTTTCTTCCGTTGCATTGTCATTGACCAAGTTGACTAAGAAGGGTGCTCCATTTGTGTCGTTCGTGGAGTGCGAGGAGAGCTTTCAGAAGCTCAAGACAGCTTTGACCACATCTACAGTGTTGGTATTGCCGTCAGCTTCAGGTTCTTACACTGTGTATTGTGATGCTTCGAGAGTTGGGATCGGATGTGTGTTGATGCAGGAGGGAAGAGTTATTGCATATGCTTCTCGTCAGCTGAAGCCCCATGAAAAGAACTACCCTGTACATGATTTGGAGTTGGCTACTATAGTTCATGCTTTGAAGATTTGGAGGCACTACTTAAATGGCGTATCTTGTGAGGTGTATACTGATCATCGCAGCCTTCAACATTTGTTCAAATAGAAGGATCTTAATTTGAGGCAGCGGAGGTGGCTTGAGTTACTCAAGGATTATGACATCACCATTTTGTATCACCCGGGGAAGGCCAATGTGGTGGCCGATGCTTTGAGTCATAAGGCAGTTAGTATGGGTAACCTGGCGTACATTCCAGTTAGGGAGAGGCCTTTTGCAGTTGATGTCCAGGCTTTGGCCAATCGGATGGTGAGGTTAGATATTTCGGAGCCTAGTCGGGTGTTGTCTTGCGTTATTTCTCGGTCTTCCTTGTATGACCGCATCAGAGAGCGCCAGTATGATGATTCGCATTTGCTTTTCCTTAAGGATAGGGTTTAGCATAATGATGCCAGGGATGTGACTATTGATAGTGATGGCGTGTTGAGGATGCAGGGCCGAATTTGCGTGCCCAATGTGGATGGGATTCGAGAGTTGATATTGGAGGAGGCCCACAGCTTGCGGTATTCTATTCATCCAGGTGCCATGAAGATGTATCAGGATTTGAGACAGTATTATTGGTGGAGAAGAATGAAAAGGATATTGTGAGTTATGTAGCTCGTTGTCTCAACTATCAGCAGGTCAAGTATGAGCATCAGAGGCCCGGTGGTGTACTTCAGCGCATGGATATTCCCGAGTGGAAGTGGGAGAGGATTACCATGGATTTTGTGAGTGGTCTCCCTCGGACAGCGAGGAAGTTTGATTCGATTTGGGTGATTATGGATCGGCTGACCAAGTCCGCGCATTTCATTCCAGTGTGTACTACCTATTCCTCGGAGCGGTTAGCAGAGATTTTCATCCGGGAGATTGTACTGTTGCATGGGGTCCCAGTTTCCATTATATCAGATAGGGGTACTCTGTTTACTTCTCAGTTTTGGAGGACTTTTCAACGAGAGTTGGGTACACAGGTAGAGTTGAGCACAACGTTTCATCCTCAGACGGACGAGAAGTCCGAGCATACCATTCAGATATTGGAAGACATGTTGCGTGCCTGTGTTATTGATTTTGGGGGTTCTTGGGCTGAGTTCTTGCCACTTGCAGAGTTTGCCTATAACAAAAACTATCAGTCCAGCATTCAGATGGCACCATATGAGGCCCTATATGTGAGGCGGTGTAGATCTCCAGTTGGTTGGTTTGAGCCTGGCGAGGCTAGGCTATTGGGGATAGAGTTGGTCCAGGATGCCTTGGATAAGGTGAAAGTGATCCAGGAGAGACTTCATACAGCTCAGTCGCGTCAGAAGAGTTATGCGGACAGGAAGGTTCGAGATGTATCTTATATGGTGGGCGAGAAGGTCTTGTTGAAGGTTTCGCCTATGAAGGGCGTTATGAGATTTGAAAAGAAAGGGAAGCTGAGTCCATGGTTCATTGGCCCTTTCAAGATACTTAGGAGGATTGGGGAGGTGGCCTATATGCTTGCTTTGCCACCCATCCTGTCGGGAGTTCATCCGGTATTTCATGTATCTATGCTCCGGAAGTATGTTGGGGACCCGCCTCATGTGTTAGACTTCGGTACAGTTCAGTTGGATGATGATTTGACTTATGATGTGGAGCCACTAGCTATTTTGGGTCATCAGGTTCGGAGATTGAGATCAAAGGATATAGCTTCGATGAAGGTGCAGTGGAGAGGTCGGCCCGTGGAGGAGGCTACTTGGGAGACAGAGCAGGAGATGCGGAGCAGATATCCTCACCTATTTGAGGCTTCAGGTATGTTTCTTGACCCGCTCGAGGACGAGCGTTTGTTTTAGTTGGGGAGGATGTGACGACCCGGCCGGTCATCACGTGAGTTACCGCCTAGATTCCCCCATATTATGTTTCTCTATGCTTCAATATCAGTATTTAAGGTGATCGAGTGGAATTGGATTGCTTTTAGATGGAAATGAGACACTTAGTCTCTTAAAAGAAAGCTTGTTTTGGAAAAATCAACCAGAAGTTGACTATTTAGTTAGAGTGCTCGGATGTGTATTCCGGTGATTCGGTTAGCTGCGGGGGATGATTTGTGACTTAGGAGTGCAATCGGAATTGAATTTGGAGGTCCGGTGTAGAATTAGGCTTGAATTGGCGAAGTTAGTATTTTGGCAAATTACGGTTGATAGGTGAGATTTTGATCCGGGGGTAGAAATGGAATTCCGAGAGTTGCAGTAGCTCCGTTAGGTGATTTTGGATGTGTGGGTAAAATTTCAGGTCATTGATCGAATGTGTTTTTCGGAAGTTTGAAGAAAACTTAGACTTGAATCCATGGTGAATTGATAATTTTTGTGTTGTTTGACGTGTTTTGATGATTGGAGCAAGTTCGTATGATGTTTTGGGGGTATGTTGGTGTTTTTGGTTGAGGTCCCGGGGGCCTCAGGGTAATTTCGGGTGATCAAACAGAAGAATCTTGGACTTGGAGAGTTGCAGAAATGCAACAACAGTTGCAGGCCACTTTTGGCCTTCGCGTTCGCGTAGGTCCATTCGCGTTCGCGTAGTTGTAAGTTCTTGGCCTTCGCATTCGCGATGCAAAGGCCGCGTTCACATAGGTCTGAGGCCGTTGGTCTTCGCGTTTGCTGTTGGGACCCCACGTTCGCGTAGAGGGAGTTTGGGGGCCCCTGGTCATTGCTTTTGGCGTTCGCGACCATGGGTACGTGTTCACGTAGTTGGGCCATGCAGAGCATCGCATTTGCGGGACGGGCTCCGCGTTTGCGCAGAATAAAAGTGGCCCAGGCAGAAGGGTTTTAATAACATTTCATCTGCGACCCATTTATCATTTCCTCCATTTTTGAACCACCTCAACAGCTTTTTGGTAGAAATTGAAGAGGGCCTTTACGGGAATCGATTGGAGGTAAGTCTCGTGACCTAGAAACGCTATTTTTTTTAAGAAACCACCTTTAATTCTTGGAAAATTGGGTTAAAAATCGAAGAACTAGGGCTTGGGTTTTGAAATGAGAATTTGGGATTTGAGGGAGCATTTGGACTCTGATTTTGATAAAATTTTATATGTATGGACTCGTGGTGAGACGAGGAATCCGGTGATGTGAATTTCGTAATTTTTCGAGAAATGGGACCGAGGCTCGGGTTTTACCAACTTCATGATTTTTGTTATTTTTCGAGTCTTCTCGATTGGTTTATGATTCATTAGCCTGTTGTGACGTATTCCTTGTGGTTTTGGTCAGATCCTATGCACGAGGAGGTTGATTTGAGAGGAAGCGCCAGGCGAGCTAGGATTGGCTTGAGGTGATTAATGGTTATAAATGATGTTCTGAGGGTTTGAAACCCCGTATTTGCACTACGTGGTGCTATGTTCAGATGAGATATGCACTGTATGATCAGCGTGGTGTTGTTACTGCTGGGAATTTGGACTCGGTCCATCCCGATTGATGACTCTACTGTACTTTTGTCTGAGACTGAATTAAATTAGGATATTTTGGGCTAGTTGCCATGTTTGGGGCCTTGTGCTGATCTATAGAACCCTTAGGGGGAATGTTGTGCTAGTTGACCTCAATGTACTTATTAAAATTATACTCTCAGTCATATTCTTAACGGTAAAACATAATTTGAACCGGCCTTAGAAATTGGCACTCTAAATGAGGAATACCTGGGGTAGGAAACCTTGTCTTAGCTGAGTGGGCCCGAGAGGCCAAGTCTATATTAACTGAGAGGGGTCAAGGACCCCATAGTGAGGGTATTTGATATACACCGGATCGGGTTGTACGCGGCATTAGTATATGTATATATATACGTATATGGATCGGACTGCACGCCGCAGTAGTATATTATATGGATCGGACTGCACGCTGCAGTAGTATATTATATGGATCGGACTGCACGCCGCAGTAGTATATTATATGGATCGGACTGCACGCTGCAGTAGTATATTATATGGATCGGACTGCACGCCATAGTGATATAGTATATGGATCGGAATGGACGCCGCAGTATTATAGCACTTGGGCAGTAGGAGCCCCTCCGGAGTCTGCACACCCCCAGTGAGCGCAGTCAACTATTGTTATCGGATCGGGCTGCACATCGCAGCAGTATATACTATTATTGGATTGGGATGCATGCCGCAGCAGTATTTGATACGGATCGGGCGGCACGCCGCAGCAGTGTAGGTATATTGCCAGACTTTGAGAGATATTTACCTGTTTTCCCTGCTTAACTGTTGTTACTACTTTACTGTTGGTTATAGAACTGTGTAGTGTTTTTACGAGAATTCTTACTTTCAGTTGTTATTTATTGCTATTACTCACTGAGTTGGAGTACTCACTTTCTCCCTACACCTTGTGTGCAGATTCAGGTGCATCGCAGACTAAGGGAGGACTTATCTAGCTTATCAGCATTTTCTTCGGGAGCATCGAGGTAGCTGCCTAGTGTTCGCAGCCCTGATTCTTCCCTCCTACCCTTATCTTTTATTATTTTCCATCTTAGACAGTATTGTTAGGATGACATTCTGTATTAGAGGGTCATGGTCGTGACACCGGATCCTGTTATGGGTTTATGTTCCTTGTATTCTGTTGGGTTTTCAGTACATTTTCTCCGTATTTATAGCCTTTTGCATACTAGTTTGGTAATTAAATAACTGTGTTTAAACTCTTGAATCACCAATACTATTGGGGTAATTGTTAAATGTTCGGGCTTGCCTAACAAGGTGTTGGGTGCCATCACGACCGGGGTTTGGGTCGTGACACAGTGTTAGTAGCGATGCAGCTTTAGCGTGGAAAGAACTGTATACTTTGAACCTTTATTTCCAAGCGAAAGGGAATACCGAACTTATGGCCTTTGCAATTAATCCAAATGTAGCAAAGAATAACTCAAAGCTCATTAGTTTGCTTTAGGCACGTTTAACCCACTATCGTGGTTGTGGACACGTTTGCGTGACATGATAACGATTTCTAAAAACAAAATCGGAGGATGCATTCGTGTAACTTTGGCCAAACTTTTCTAATAATAAGAAAGCATTATTAATTGTGGATACGTTCATGTGATATGATTTTTGACACGCCAAACAAATGGGTACACGTACGCATGACCCGTTTCAAGATAATTTTCTTAATTTCAAAGCGGTAAAAGGTAAAAACAAATAGGTTCTAAAATCAATAATTAGACAATTTAATAAGCCGAGTATTGTCAAAGCGACCATGCTAGAACCACAGAACTCAGGAGTGCCTAACACCTTCTCCGGGTTAATAGAATTCCTTACCCGAATTTCTATGTTCACAAACATAAATAGAGTCAATATTTTCCTTGATTCGGGATTTTAACCGGCGACTTGGGACACTATAAATTATCCCAAGTGTCGACTCTGATTCTAATAATTAATCCCATTTTGATTGTTACTTTAATTGAAAAAACTCCCTAATACCCTTACGGGGGGCGTAGGAAAAAGGAGATGCGACAGCTCTGGCGACTCTACTAGGGAACAGAACCCAGAACTTCAGGTTTAAGGTTTAAGAATTCGAGCTTGTTAATATGATTTTTACTTGGCTTCATTTATTGTTGAAATTACTGTATTTTGTGAACCTTTTTTGTGCTAAATGATATCTGTTTACCGCTTTAATATTATTGAAATGTATATAATTGTTTTCTTACGCTACCCCTCTGAGTCTTTTGAAAATGGTGCATACGTTCACGTAGCCCACTTTTTCTGTAGAAATTATACCAAATAGCACGAGGCTGGGCAAGCGACAAGGCCGGGCAGACTTTAGGACTCCCGGTACGTCGCCCTCTCCTCAGCCCCAGTTTTTCGCTCGGGCATCCCAAGTCTATACCAGAATCCCAGGATTTAAGCCTAGAAAAACAAAGCTTCATGCTGGATCCCTAGTAGGAATATTTGTTTGCATTGTGTGCATTTGACTTAGGGGACTCAACACAGGGGTTGGGAACGTTCTAGGACAGGTGTGCCCCAAATAACAGACCATCCTGATGCATTCTATGTGTTATGTGAACATTTATTTGTTTCGGCTTGCATGCTGACCGGCGAAGGAAAATAAAGGAAAGAGAAAAACCAAGAGTGATGTAGGGAGGAAATAAAACCCAGTTCTAAAGAAAACCCCTGTATTTTAAAGCATCCCGAAACTCTGCCAAAATTTTTCAAAAAAAAAAAAAGAGATTTATTTCAAAAGAGTCAAACACTGTGTCATTATATAACGTGTCCAAGTTGTCCGAACTATGCAGGTCTGATTCTTACCGGATGTGGGATACGTAGGCAACCCACATAAGGTTTAGCCTCATTTTTAAAAAAAAAAAATAAAAAGGTGTTTCAGAGTTTTGGTCAAAACAATAAGCCGACCCAGCTTTGATTGTATTTAAGTTTTTTCTTACCGGAATAGCCTTAGATTACATTTCAATTGTCAAAAGGCTATTTTTAGGAGGAATAGGCAAATAAGTATTTTTCCAATAAAATACGTACCCCCGACCTCAAAATTAGTTTGGAGTTGTGAAGGGGCCATGTTTGCAAAAACGACCGTTTTGCTAACATAGCAATAAAAGGGGTCTTTGTCCGCTGATTTTTTTAGAAAACTTGTTTTGCAAAAAGAGTCCACAAGAGTCAATCCTAACCTTAATCCTCCACTGGTACAAATGAATACCATCCAGGAATCATTGTAGATCGTCATAGAGAGGGCTCAGATGCAGCTACGTAGGTGGTGGGGTGATTTAGATGAAGATGGCCAAGTTTGGGTAAAAGATCAATTGGGTCCCTTGGTAGACATCATGCACCTCAAGCCACGAGAGGATTTGATTAAGGCCTTGGTAACCTTTTGGGATCCCATTCACAATGTGTTCCATTTTTCGGATATTGAGCTTACACCTACCCTGGAAGAAATAGCTGGGTACATTGATTTTGGCCAAGAGTTAATAAAGCAGCAGCTCATATTCCCCAGGGCTCCCTCAGTGCACAAATTCTTAGATCTTTTGAAAATGAGCAAACAAATGAGCAAGGACTGCACGAGCAAATGGAGTTGTGCATTCTACTTCTTGTATTTTAGGCTTGGACATTCAGCCGGGTTTGAAACACATGAGAAGGGGTTGAATAACAAGCAGGACAAGAGCATATGGAAAATTCATCGACGATTTGCTTTCATCGTGGCATTTATGGGAATCGTGATATTTCCAAATTCTGAGGGTACAATAGACCTTCGTATAGCCAGAATCGCACGGGTCCTCGTTGACAAAAAATATCACATACTTGTCCCATTAGTGTTGGCGAACATTTACCGGGCATTAATAGTACAAATCTGGGGGTCAATATTTCATAGGCTACAATATTCTTCTTTAGATGTGGATACACCTTCACCGTCATCCTAAGTTCATGATATATGCTTCAGACGGGAACAATTTCATCAAAAAGCATTAGGAAAGGGTGGAAGATTACGAACCACCAGAAGGATTTGAAGCATGGGTTTCTTATTTGAGAAAATTGAGAGCAGATCAAATTGAATGGACCATAGGATGGCTCCCAATAACAAAAATCATCTACTTGACCACTTCGAAGGGCTACTTGATGATGGTGGGAGCGAGAAGTATACAACCATATGCACCACAAAGAGTTCTGAGACAACTAGGAAGATATCAGATGATACCCCGAAGAGGTAGACCTAAGCACTCAAGTCATTGAACTACACCCAGAAGCAACGATACCCAAGGCTTTAGTTCAAAGAGATTTGAATTGTTGTCGGTATCTAAAAAGTAGCACCCAGGTACCAGATCCAGCTAAGGGCGAAGTTGATCCCAATTAAGCCGCTTGGTTTGAAAGGAGTTTTCATGTGTACAATGAGCCGGAGCCCGAGCCCAAACCTGTGAGGTCCGCCAAAAGGCCCCATGTTCAAGCCTTTGATGACAAAATTCACGAGAGGCTAGCCTGGGGGGAGAAGGAAAAGGAATATCATGCCACGATCCATGATCTGCAAGAAGAGTTGAGAAATGTCACCTTCAATAATGATCTACAAGCACAAGATTGGTTCAAGAAAATGAAGCTCTCAGGGCCCAGGTTTGATAGCTGAAAATAGCAGACGAAAATTTAGGCCGAAGCAGGAAAAATGAAAGGCTCATTTATAACCTTACTCAAAAAGTGCATGACTGTGAAGATGACCTGCAGAAAGCTGAGTTTGAACTAGCAAAAGCACAAACGAGGTTGGCTAAAAGTGTCGAAAGATGTGCAGCTTTCATTCAACATATGAAAGAAAGATATGAATGACGGGCCACAGGTTAGGAAAAGGAAATTGGCAACCTTGAAGGTGAATGGCTAAACAAGCCAAAAATTTTACGGCTGAAAGAGAACATTGTTACGCCTTAATTGCACGGTTGGAAGAGGAATTGCAGCACTTGCAAGAGCAAAATCACGCTGCCACTTAGGTCTTGGAGGCTAGATCCCGTCAAATTGGCCGTCTGTTGCAAGAGAAGGGCATCATAAGAGAGAGAGTTTGAAGAATTGCTGACTACATTACCATGAACTGTAGTGCGTGTGAGGACATGACAAGGTCCATATTTTTCGCTACTGTAATGATCTTCATCCGTCAGATAATGGAAGAACTCTATTGGCTCCAAGATGACATGGCAAGTAGGCTCGCTGCAAGACTAGTTGGTATTCCTAGGGCAGGGTTGGAGGAATTGATGTTTTCTTGATTGTATTTTCTTCCTTTTTCGAGTCTATCAGTTTGTTTTCGAGGTTGTATTTTCTTTGTGTTGGAGTATGTTGGTTGTTCTTTCGAGTCTGCATTTTTTGTCTTTTTATCAGAGTCTATTAGTTTCTTTTTGAGTCTATTAGTTTTTAAGTCGTTGTAATCAAAGCACTTGCTTTTAGGAAAATTTGAAAATCCCAAAAATATTTTATTATTTTACACTTATCCCCTAGAACTACGCTCGGTCCGATTCATACGGAGTCATGATACGTAGGTAATCTCCATAGGATTCGACCATAACCAAAAGAAAAAAAGTGATACAAAAAAAGAGAAAAAGAAAAAGAGAGGAAAAATAAGAGATAAAAGAAAAGAGAAGAGAGAAAATAGGAAACCGTGAGAAGGAAAGCAAAGACAAAATAAGACAAGGAAATGAGAGAATAAAAACAAATAGAGGGCAAAGGAAAGAATGAAAAGGAAAAAAAGAAGGAAAAAGAGAAAAGGGAAGTTGCAAATGGAAATAAGGAAAGCCAGGAAGACGCAAGCAACCGATCAAATGCATAATAGAAATGGTTAATTTTTTAGGTGTATTCATACCCCCAAAATGTGCGGTTCCCTGTATGTTAAGCTCTAATCATTAACAAATTTGTTGTTGACAATTCAGTACATGAAGGTGGTTAGTTTGTGGCATTTGGGCGAGCCATCCATGCACGCTAGGTGAAATAGCAATACAACCATGACTAGTATGGGATCGGACATAGGTGTTGACGAATCAGAGTTTAAGATGAAAGAAGAGACCCGAAGGTTAAAGTGTCAGATAATAGAAATGTACCATGCTTGGATTAGTGGGCACACTCTACCCTCATTCCCCACCAACTACATTGAAAATCTTTCTTCCGTCCCACTACCATCACAATCCCAGATTTCCAATGCTACTAATCTCTCCCCACAACACGCTCCAAGCTTTACCCCTGGCCAAAACTACCCTAGAACCTTGTCCCAGCCTTTTCATGCTCCACCCACCAATACAAGCATGTCATTAACTACTCCATACTTTCAAGACCTTGAATCCATACTGTTGCACTCCTCATTTCGGGCCTCCCGTTAAAAATTGAAAAACCCGCTATGATTGCGGAGCAAGATGAGGTATCTAGAAAACACGTGATGTTTGCAAAAGGGTCTTTGAACGGTGCAGGGTAAAGTCGAAAAAAGCCAAAGTTGGTGGTACCAGGGATGCCAAGCAAGCCTGTCGTAGTTGTGAAAGGGTCTCCTATTACCCCTGTTGCTATTAAAATAGTGACTCAGTTGCCAGCGGTTGAGACAAAGGATGTTCTGTGGAACTACAAACGAGCAATAATGACACACAAGGGAAAAGAAGTGGAAGATGAATTTGTTGAGATCGTAGGACCGACTCATTTCCGAGGATTCCTTACCTCAAAAGAATTAAGGAAGGCTAAGCTCTTCAAGGGTAGCCAAATGCCATTGAAGAAACCGGTGACCAAGGAGGAGGCCGAAGAGTTTTTGAGAAAGATAAAAATGCAAGACTATTCCATTGTTGAACATTTAAGGAAAACTCCAGCTAATATTTCTCTATTATCTTTGTTGATACATTCGGATGAACACCGCGGGGCCATAATGAAGATTTTGAATGAGGCACATGTTCCTGATAAGATCACAATGAATCAGTTAGAAAATATCACTAGCAGGATTTTCAAAGCAAATAGGACCACTTTTGCGGACGATGAGCTTCCTATAGAGGGTACGGAACACAATTGAGCTCTTTGTATCACGGCGAAGTGCGAAAATTATTTTGTCACCAGGTTATTGGTTGATAATGGATCAAGTGCAAATATTTTCCCCGTGTTCACTTTGCTAAAGTTGAAGATCTGCACCGAAAGAATCCACATGAACAATGTAGGTGTTCGAGGTTTTGATGGGGAAGGAAAAGGTACTTTTGGAGATATAATGCTTGAATTGGTGATAGGTCCAGTTAGTTTTAGTGTGAAATTTCAAGTGATAGACGTGGTTGCCTATTATAATTTGTTATTGGGTAGGCCTTGGATACATGCGTCCAAGGCAGTGCCATCATCTCTACATCAAATGGTGAAATTTCAGTGGGACAAACAAGAAATAGTTGTGCGTGGTGAGGAGGATTTATCCCTTTATGAAGATTCATCTGTTCCGTTTATTGAGGCTGGAGATGATAAAGGACTTTTCGTTTATCAAACTTTCGAAACAATGTCCGTCGAAAATATTCTTGAAGGAAAATGCATTCAAAGGCCAAGGCTATCACCTTCGATCTGCATGGTAGCTAATGAGATAGTATGGTTTTGTGTCGGGTAAAGGTCTAGGTGCATCTTTTCAAGGTATCGTGCAGCCAGTATCCCTACGTGAAAATCTGGATACATTTCGTCTGGGGTTCAAGCCTATAGGGTATGATCTGAAGAAGGCTACAAAGTTGGAAAAGAAAGCATGGTCGCTCACTAGGCCTATCCCACACCTCTTTAGGACTTTTGTCAAGTCAGGGGCAGTGAAGCATCGTTCGGTGTCACTAGTTCCGAAGCCTATGGTTGTCTTTAATGAGGAATTGATTTGAGAGGGTCCAAAATCTATTTGATAAAGTGAACACGGTAGAAATTGGAGAAGGTTCTGGTGATGAAGAGGTGCATTTTTTCGGGCCGAACTTGAAGTTTAGCAATTGGGAAGCCGCTCCTCTCCCTACTCGGAGGGAGTTTTGGTAGTTTTATTTGTTTTCCTTTCTATTTAGGTCATTCCAGGGTTGTGACCCAGATTTTTTACTTTTCTCTAGTTTGATGAACAAACCTTGTTATCCTTTATTTTCAATGAAATGCAATTTTCCTTTTCCATCACTCCTGATTTTGTAAAATTCATTTTATGTTACTCTAATGACATGACATGCATGTTGAATACTCGGCCACGTTTTAAAAGCTAATCTAATTTTGAGAAAATAATCCAAAAATAGAGTGTGATGATGAAGCACAGCTCATGATGATGAGCGGGTTAAAATCCGATTGGAGAAATTGAGTTTGATCAATGAGAAGAGATTGGCACCAGTGTGTCATGGCCAGTTGTATCAGCAGAGAATGGCAAGAGCATATAACAAGAAGGTGTGTCCACAGAAGTTTGAAGTGGGTCAGCAAGTGTTTAGACGTATCCTTCCACATCAGGCTGAGGCCAAAGGCAAGTTCGCTCTAAACTGGCAGGGGCCGTTCATCGTAACTAGAGTGTTGTCAAATGGCGCTTTGTATTCAATAAATATATAAGGCAAGTGTGTAGAAATGGCCATCAATTCCGATGCAGCCAAGAGATACTATGTATGATTTTCTTTGGTTAAATTGTATTTGTTTGTACTTGTCATATTTTTGAAGATTGGAATGATGAAGGCATTTTGTTCTGCTATCTAAACATTTTAACCTTCGTTACCCCTTGAGCCTTATTTATGTTCTTTCATACCCTTCTTTTGGAATCAGCAGCAAAGATCAGGAAAACTAGCGTGAAAGATAAGTAAAGGAAAAGAGAAAAGAAAACGAATGAAAAGAGAGAAAAAAAGAAGAAAAAGAAAAAAAACAACAACAAAACAACAAAAAGAGAAAAGTAAGAAAGAAAATAAAAGAAGAGAAAGAGGAAGAAAAAGAAAAGAAGAATCACAACAACAAAGTAATTCCTATGACATGAACTACGTTCGACCGGATTCCCTTTAAGGATGCGTAGGCAGCCTCGGCCCTATCAAAATAAAATCCAAATGTCCCCAAGCAAGAAACTGGGCAGAAGTTATGGTTGTTGTAAGAAATCTGATTCCGAAAGTTGTAATTTTGAATCCATGTTGAATTGATTTTGAGCCTTGATACCCTTTCTTTTTAACCCCATCCAAAAGCCCATATTACGGTCCGAATAAGGACCTTCTGATCAGCCTTCAATAGATGCCAAGTCGAGCAAGTAGAGGTTATTCATGTCAGAGACAACACTAAAGTCCAAGCAGGAAAAATAATCAAAAAATGAGAGAGTCTTATTGGTGAAAACCCTTACGGGCACCGTAAGGCGACGAGAGCCGAGAGAAATAAAAAATGAGAGAATCTTGTTGGTGAAAACCCTCACAGGCACCGTAAGGCGGTGGAAGCTGAGAGAAATAAAAAATAAGAGAGTCTTATTGGTGAAAACCTTCACGGGCACCTTCAGGCGAAAGTGAGTCGAGAGATGAACAAATGAGAGAGGTCTGTAGGTGAAAACCTTTCAGGGCACCGTAGGATGAATAAGGTCAATATTTGGGTGAAGAAATCAGGTTGTGGAGTTCAGGGGAAACAAAGTATGGCAACTGAAGGTTGATTGGTTAGACAGATTGGGACGATTAATCCTAAATGCATGTCATGATCATTGGTGCCATCTATTCCACTCAAATAAGTCTCTCTTTCTTTTCCTTTTAGCAAGTCGTCCAGTTTTGGATTTTCTTTATCCTTAACTCTCAAGGTCATTGTATTTAATTTCCTTTGGGATTGTTTTCTCTAAGATGTTTCAATGGCAGCCTTGTTCAAAGAAGATAAAAAAGGATTTCAAAGCTCACTACCAACTTCCAAAACTACAAAGCACAGTGTGGCCAGAGCATACCAAAGATAGTATGATGTAAAGTGGGATATAAGGAGTCACCGGAAGTTTCATCGGTGGAATGACTTGGTAATTTCATGGGAAATACAAAAGATCAGATAAAGGGGTCAGAGATGTAAAACAACGGTTTGAGTATAGAACACTTGGGTCATCAAAGGTCATGAGGTTTGAAGGTCAGTCAAAAAGTCAAAGGGATTTTTGGCCAGTTTGAGGAAGTCAGTCAAAACAAAGTATGACAGTAGATAAGCCACTTTCAGCAAGAATTCCACAAAATAACCACCACATTTTTAAACTGACAAGATTTTTCTTTAATTGAAACAGGGGGCAGATAGTTTTAGTTGTTTCGGAGAAACAATCTACAGGGGAAAAACGAGCATCAAACAGGTTTTACCGTAAAGTCTCAAGACCCTCTTGGAAATGGGACCTAGTCTAAAATTCAAAACAATCATGAGTAGCAAAATCTAGTATAAATGTACCCTAAAAAGAATATAAGTTGGTTCCAAGGTTTACATGTTTGAGATAGGATTCAATGAGGTGTTTTCAGGACCATCCTGAATAATGAGACATAGCTTTAAAGATTTTTATTAGATAACCAGATTTAGAGGAAGCCATACCTTTAGAAGATATAGTCTAGCTTTAAAACTATCATTGGGGTTTAGCTTTAAAATTCTTATTGATATTTGGCAACATGATTCAGTTTAACACTTAAATTTGTGCCCCGCTACCAAACTAGGGCAGACAATTTTTTTTTGTTTTGCCTATTTTTGTTGAAATCAGGAGCGCACCTGGAGAACAAGGGAATACAGTTCAAGTTTCAGCAATCAGGCGCCCACCTGGAGAGCAAGGGAATACAATTCTAGTTTCAGCAATCAGGAGCCCACCTGGAGAACAAGGAAATACAGTTCAAGTTTCAACAATCAGGAGTCCACTTGGAGAGCAAGGGAATACAGTGCAAGTTTCAGCAATCAGGCACCCACCTGGAGAGCAAGAGAATACAATTCAAGTTTCAGCAATCAGGTACCCACCTGGAGAGCAAGGGAGTACAGTTCAAGTTTCAGCTTTCAAGTTCTTATTGACATTTGGTAACATGATTCAGTTTATACTCATATATGTGCCCCACTACCAAGCTAGGGCAGAAATTTTTCTTTGTTTTTTCTATTTTGTAGAAATCAGGAGCCCACCTGGAGAACAAGGGAATACAGTTCAAGTTTCAGCAATCAGGCGCCCACTTGGAGAGCAAGGGAATACAGTGCAAGTTCCAGTAATCAGGCACCCACCTAGAGAGCAAGGGAATACAATTCAAGTTTCAGCAATCAGGCGCCCACCTGGAGAGCAAGGGAATACAATTTAAGTTTCAGCAATCAGGCGCCCACTTTCAGAGCAAGGGAGTACAGTTCAAGTTTCAGCTTTTAAGTTCTTCATGATATTTGGTAACATGATTCAGTTTATACTCATAGATGTGCCAAGATACCATGCTGGGACAGAAATTTTTCTTTGTTTTTGTCTATTTTGTTGAAATCGGGAGCCCACCAAGAGAACAAGGGAATACAATTCAAGTTTCAGCAATTAGGCGCCCACTTGGAGAGCAAGGGAATACAGTGCAAGTTCCAGCAATCAGGCACCTACCTAGAGAGCAAGGTAATACAATTCAAGTTTCAGCAATCAGGCGCCCACCTGGAGAGCAAGGGAGTACATTTTAAGTTTCAGCTTTCAAGTTTTTATTGACATTTGGTAACATGATTCAGTTTATACTCACATATATGCCCAGCTACCAAGCTGGGCGGAATGTTTTTTTTGTTTTTATCTATTTTGTTGAAATCAGGAGCCCACCTAGAGTACAAGGGAATATAGTTCAAGTTTCAGCAATCAGGCGCCCACCTGGAGAGCAAGGGAATACAATTCAAGTTTCAGCAATCAGGAGCCCACCTGGAGAACAAGGGAATACAGTTCAAGTTTCAGCAATCAGGCGCCTACCTGGCGAGCAAGGGAATACAGTGCAAGTTTCAGCAATCAGGCGCCTACCTGGAGAGCAAGGGAATACAATTCAAGTTTCAGCAATCAGGAGCCCACCTGGAGAACAAGGGAATACAGTTCAAGTTTCAGCAATCAGGCGCCTACCTGGCGAGCAAGGGAATACAGTGCAAGTTTCAGCAATCAGGCGCCTACCTGGAGAGCAAGGGAATACAATTCAAGTTTCAGTAATCAGGCGCCACCTGGAGAGCAAGGGAGTATAGTTCAAGTTTCAGCTTTCAAGTTCTTATTGATATTTGGTAACATGATTTAGTTTACACTCACATGTGTGCCCAACTACCAAGCTGGGGCAGAAATTTTTCTTTGTTTTTGTCTATTTTGTTGATATCAGGAGTCCACTTGAAGAACAAGGGAATACAGTTCAAGTTTCAGCAATCAGGCGCCCACCTGGAGAGCACGAGAATACATTCAAGTTCAGCAGTCAGGTGCCCACCTGGAGAGCACGGGAATACAATTCAAGTACAGCAGTCAGGAGCCCACCTGGAGAGCATGGGAATCTAATTCAAGTTCAGTAGTCAGGAGTTCACTTGGAGAAAAGGAAAGCATCTCAAAGTACAATTCGAGTTCAGCAATCAGGCGTCCACCTGGAGAAAGGGAAAACATCTCAGATTACAATTCATGTTGGCAATAAAGGGACTTCACCGGGAGAATACAAGTCAATAAGGCAACAAGAATCACAAGATCAAGTTTGAAGATATAGATAGGGCTTTTGTAATTCATAGATCATAGTTTAGTCTAGCTTCTTTTTATTTTGTCATAGTGTAATAAGGGGTTCGGTAAGCAATAGCAGCAGCAGCAACAGTGAAATCACAGCTTCATGGTAGTCCCAACTACCAAAACTTCTTGAACTACACTGACCTGATTCCTTTATAGCCAAGGATATGTAGGCAAACTCAGAAACAAGGGTGTATTCAACTCTTTCAAAAAATGATTCCTACGAAGTATTCAAACGGACAAAAATCGCTCGTATCTGCTCACTTTATCTTTGTACGAAAACTCTTCGTGTACCCGAGCAAAGAGGGGCAGCTGTGAGCACGTGATTTTTGCCCTATATGAATTACTCCATAGATTCAAGAAAATAAATGTTTCCCATTATTTGCAGTTTTTGTAGGTTTTTCATACGAGTTTTGCTAATTGTTTCCAGTTGTCCATGCATGTCTATTTTATTTAAATCATGAAAAATACAAAAATACCTTGCATTGCATTTGGGATTTATCTTTACATTTTTAGGTTAATTAGTAAG
Organism: Nicotiana glauca; assembly: GCA_026770625.1. NCBI lineage: Eukaryota > Viridiplantae > Streptophyta > Magnoliopsida > Solanales > Solanaceae > Nicotiana > Nicotiana glauca. The sequence goes on along the minus strand of MU744153.1, from coordinate 59,945 downwards.
TTCATTGTTTTTTTAAAATATAAAAATCACAAAAATTGGCTTACTTTTGTGATTAGTAACTTTTCCTTCTTTTAATTAGGAGTAATTAATTCTTGTATTATTATATTAGATAATTTGAGAAGTTTCTTTTTTATTGTTAAATTAACTTTGAATAAATAAGGAGAAGAAAAATAAAAATAAAAGAAAAACGATCAGAAGGAATGCAAGAAAAAGTGAAAGTGAAATTTGCTCTTGGAACCAAATATGGGCCAATTTCAGACGTTAACCCAAAACCACCCACCCCCCAGCCCAATCAATTGCCCAATGCCAGTAACCCATCCTAGTAGCCCAAAAATCCGGTCTAACTGGATAATGACCAAAACGACCCCATTTTATTTCACTTAATCTCATCCATTCGTCCAATCTAATCCAAGGATTCAAAATTCCCCCCTTAATCTTAGGGAACCCTCAAGTTCATCCAAAGTCCCTGTACTTCATCTCCTCCCCCTTCAAACCCTAGTTCGCCATTGTCACAGAGGTTCCTCCTCAAACCACTACCTAAAATTACACCATACAACCCTCACTCACCCCTAACCCCTAATCCATCACCATATTCCCTCAATTCATCACCAAACAAGGCTAATCTCGAATCTAGGAAGGCAGATAGTGAAAAACATCACTCGAGTGTTTTCCAATTTTAATGAGGTGATTTGGAGTCAAAACTGGCCTTGCTCCTTTGTTCTTAACAAGAACATGTGATTGAGGCCAATTTCGGCTCAAAATCGAAAAAGTTTAGAATTTATTTTCAAGCTGTTTTCGTTTGCGGTCTGTTGTAGGTATCATCTTTCCTTTACTTTGTTTTTTCTTCATTCGTTTATTCTTCTCCCCGACCTCATCTCTTTCTGCTTCATCTTTTCTTTTGTCATTATTTTTCGTTCTGTAAGTAGTGTTCTACTTTGCATGATTAGAGTAAAAGCATGTTAGTTGCGATTCCTGTTTAGTTTTAATTCTGTCTCGTTTGTTTTGGGTTCCATTTTGAAAGTTGTCCAGTTTTGGGCAACTTCATTCAGCACATTATTTTTGTTGTGAGTTTTGATTTTGAGTGGGATTTGGGCTCTAACGATAGAGGCCCGGGAAAGGGAATAGGGCCAAGTTTGCAAACCTAATTTAGGATTACTATTTGGGTTAATTTGACCCTGGAGTTGAAGGGTAAATAACTTAGACTTAAGGGGTAATTTCAGGGTTTTTTGGGGGTAATATAGGTAATTTAAGTAGGGAATCTCTTTGTAACCAACTGAGAAGCTTTCTGGAAGCTGGGTAGGGGGTTTAAATTGAATTTCAGACTTTTAGTCAAGGCTAGCTAAGCAAAAACGAAAATTCACAAAGGACTAATGATACAAATCTGATCTCTTTTAGTGTTGCCCTATTTCCTTTCCTATAAAGGCATGCTTTCTTGCATATGAAGGAAAAGATTAAGAGAGAAAATTCTGGAAAATACCAACGGCTGAAAATCTAAAAAAAAAATTGCTCCATTGCATTCCATCTCTGATTTTTTTTAAAAGTTCTTCAATTTCTGAAGCAAATTCTGATTCACCTAGGGTTAGAAATGGATTGAGTTTGGTTTAAAGTTTGGTTGAAGTTTGCTGGGCTCTTTTTCAATTGAAGCTATTTTTCTTCCGGATTATTGCACATAATTTCTCGGTTGGAAGTTGATTTTATTGGTTGTTTCTGCTGCTGCCGCATACTATTGTCGCAGCTGATACTTCCCCTTATGTTTCTTTCCATCTTCAGGTACCATTTCTGAAACTATGGTTGGAACTTGAGCTTGGTTGTTGAGTCCTATGTAAAGGTTTATGAACCAAATTGTTTGAATGGAATGCAGTATTTTTACATTGTGATGTTGCTACATTTACCATATTCTATTCCCTGATTCAGTCTAATTTGCTTGGATGTCTTAGTCATATGCATTTAGTATTAGATGTTGGATTTAAATTAGTTTTGATGTTAAAGGTTTGATGGAACTTTAGATGAAACTTATAATAACTAAGGACTCTTATGTTGTAGTTGAATACAAGAAGTTAGTTGGTTTTATTTTGTGTTGGTTATAGCAATAAGTTAAGTGTATGTTAACTTAGAATAATTGGTCTCGTAAATTTAGTGTCACTTTGTTTTCCTGGTAATTTTGCTCAAGTTTGCATCTATATGGTGTGAAACATGGTTCAGTGTTTGTCACGACCCTAGTTCACCAATTGTGAACACGTCATGACGGCATCTGGTCTTCGCGACCAGGTAAGCCTAACACCTTGCGGAAGTAATAACAATTGCCAAATTTATAATCAAAAACTAAATAACAGGAATAATGTATACAGTTGCCGCCTGGCACATACACTTTAGTACCAATACTGAAATAACCTCCAAGACCCGGAAACCCACGGGCAACACAGGCTAAGAATAATACGTAACACTGCTCTAACCATCCAGGAAGTCTATAATAAGGAAGAACAGAATAGCAATCTAACTAACTAAAAGGTAGAGTGGGAGGGAGACTCTCCGGTCTACGGACGCGGCAGATATACCTCAAGTCTCCGAATGCTCTCTGCAGCTACTGATAATGTGCCTGCGTAGAGGTACCTGGATCTGCACATGAAAAACATGTGCAGAAGAGGTGTGAGTACACCACAGCGGTACTCAGTAAGTGCCAAGCCTAACCTCGGTTGGGTAGTGACGAGGAAAGATCAGGGCCCTACTGAGACAAAAAACAATAAAATTGCAAGAGATTAACAGTATCGAAGTCTGACGAAAACTAATGAACACAGCGAAGTGATAAGACAGATCAATGAAATATAATACTGCAAGACAAAAAAGAAACACAGAGTAAATACCGTAGAATTTCAAGAATACCGACGAGGGTCTTCAAAGATACCGTCCTGTAGCCCTTTTTTTTCTCAACTGCCCAATGGAACTTCCCGGGATACCGTCCCGTAGTCCAGATCTCATATCAATATCAAAGAATCTCCCGGGATACCGTCCCGTAGTCCCAAAATAAAAGTGCAGGGGGATCTCCCGGGATACCGTCCCGTAGTCCCAAAGTAAACAAATAAGGGGGGAGCTCCCGGAGTACCGCATCCGTAGTCCCAATGTAAATGCGCAATCAACATCAGAGAAATACTCAAAATTTAAGTACACAATACAAGGCATCAAGGAATACTGGTCTAACATGGTCCACGTAATCACAGTTAAGACAATCTAAACAAATAGGCAGCTTGGATCAATTAAACCTGCTCTTCTACGTTAGCACAGACTATAAAAGCAAGTAAACTAAGGCAATATGAAAGAGAATCCAATTCAAGTAATTAAGTAAAATCTGGTTTTTCAACAATTTGCTCAAGTACGCGCTCCTCACGTCACGTACAAGGCATTCAATTACCAATTATCACATTCTAAGGGACGAAGTCCGCTACACAAGGTTAGGCAAGCCACTTACCTCGAACCGGTGCGAAATCAACTAGGGAGTGATGCCCTTGCCACGAGTATCCAACTCCGAGTGGCCCAAATCTATTCAAACCAATTTCATATTGTAAATAATATAGCAATTAACTGATTCCACTAATAACATCAAAACTAGGGCGCAAAAATAGGTAAAATGACCAAAGTGCCCCTCCAGCCAACGTCTCGGAATTGAATAATTTTTACATTTTCAGAACCCTCGTATTCTCATGAGTCTAACCATATAAAAATCTCCCAAATCGGAGGTCAAATGCCCCTTCAAATACTCACAATTAAGTCTAAGAACTTTACCCCATTTTTCATTCAAAAATCCGAAATTAAAGTTGAATTTGAGGTTAGATTAGTAAGTATTAATCATAAGGGAGTAAGGAATCGTTGCCTCTGAAAATCCCTCGAAAAATCGCCCTTGCCCGAGCTCAAAATTGATTTTCAAACTTATGAAATTTGACCTTCGATATTTCCTATTTCTGCCCAGGCGTTTCCGCTTCTGCGGACAAGGGACCGCTTCTGCGGTCCCGCTTTTGCGGAACAATGACCGCTTCTGCAGTCTACGAGTGGAAGTCTCAAAATCGCTTCTGCGATTAACAAGCCGCTTCTGCGGCTACGCTTATGCATAAAATATTCCTCTTCTGCGGAAATTGGAGTGAACCCCAGCTTCCGCTTCTGCGGTGCCCAGGTCGCTTCCGCGACTCCGCTTATGCGGCTTCAAAGCCGCTTTTGCGGCTTCGCTTTTGCGGAAAATAGACCGCTTCTGCGGTCTCAAAGGAGAAGGTGATACACCACTTCTGCGGCGCAAAGGCCGCTTCTGCGGAAGCGCTTCTTCGGTTACCAAGACGCAGAAGCGAAAACAACAGAAGCCTGCTGCAAGTTTTCCTTCTAACTTCCAAAAATTAACCCGTTGAGCATCCGAAATCATCCCTGGACCCCCGGGATCCAAACCAAAAAATCAATACCACCTAATACCATATTCGAACTTGTACCAATCCTTAAACCACCTAAAACAACGCCGAAAACCCGATTTAAGCCAAGATTCAAGCCTAGGAACTTCAAATTCTAACCAAACACACTTTCGATCAAAAACCTATCCAAACCTCGTCTGAATGACCTGAAATTTCGCGCACACATCCCAAATGACATGACGGAGCTACACCAACTTCCAGAATTCAAATCCGACCCTCGGATCAAAAACTCACTATCGGACCGGAAACTTCAAAAATTCAAACTTCGGCATTTCAAGCCTAAAAGAGCTACAGACCTCCAAATAACATTCCGAACACGCTCCCAACCCCGAAAGCACCTAACGGAGCTAACGGAACCATCA
>MU744153.1:23247-47331 GCA_026770625.1 Nicotiana glauca | reverse complement strand
ACCAAAAACACCAATACCACCTAATACCATATTTGAACTTGTACCAATCCTTAAACCACCCAAAACAATGCCGAAAACCCGATTTAAGCCAAGATTCAAGCCTAGGAACTTCAAATTCTAACCAAACACACTTTCGATCAAAAACCTATCCAAACCTCGTCCGAATGACCTGAAATTTTGCGCACACATCCAAAATGACATGACGGAGCTAGACCAACTTCCGGAATTCAAATCCGACCCTTGGATCAAAAACTCACTATCGGACCGAAAACGTCAAAAATTCAAACTTCGGCATTTCAAGCCTAAAAGAGCTACAGACCTCCAAATAACATTCCGAACATGCTCCCAACCCCGAAATCACCTAACGGAACCATCGAATTTCCACTCTGAGGTCGTCTTCCCTCTGTTCCGAATACGGAACATTTTTCAACTCTTAAACTCTCATTTAGGGACTAAGTGTCCCAAAACACTCCGAATCCTAATACCAAACGTCCTGGCAAACCAAAATAGCAGAAATGAACTTAGGGAAAACATTTAATGGGGGATCGGGGCATAAATTCCAAAAACGACCGGTCGGGTCGTTACAGTGTTCTCATAGTCTATCACCGGTTCTCCCTTCATGTGTGTTTTGACTTTTATTTTTGGATTTATGAAAAGGAGTTTAAAGTGGGTTGAATCTGAATTCAGACTTGGCTAGTCCCAAGCCTAAGCTTGGTTTTATTTTATTTTCTTTAAGACTTGCGCATCATGTATGATCTTGGCGGGCTTGTCTTGAAATTAAGCTATAAGGTGTATTGATTGCATAATTTTGTGAAAAGTAGGAGGTTCTCTTAACTTAGTTGTATAGCATGGTCCTTCTTTGTTTTGGTCAAATTAATATCAATCGTTCTATTTCTGGCGTGGTTATGATTTCAAATTGGTGTTTTCTTTTGTTGACCAAATTGAGTTTAAGCCAATTTTTGCATAGCAACCTACTGCTTCTACAGTAATTGACCGCAAATTAGATCATTATGATTCTAAATAAGGAAGGGAGCAGCTCCGAAGGAATCCTTCCAGTGTTAGTAGCGATGCATCTTTAGCGCGGAAAGAACTGTATACTCTGAACCTTTATTTCCAAGTGAAAGGGAATACCGAACTTATGGCCTTTTCAATTAATCCAAACGTAGCAAAGAATAACTCAAAACTCATTAGTTTGATTTAGGCACGTTTAACCCACTATCGTGGTGGTGGACACATTCGCGTGACATGATTACGATTTTTAAAAAACAAAATCGGAGTATGTGTACTTTGGCCAAACGTTTCTAATAATAATAAAGCATTATTAATTGTGGACACGTTCGCGTGACATAATTTTTGACGCGCCAAACAAATGGGTACACGTACGTGTGACCCGTTTGAAGATAATTTTCCTAATTTCAAAGCGGTAAAAGGTAAAAACACATAGGTTCTAAAATCAGGAATTAGACAATTTAATAAACCAAGTATTATCAAAGCGACCGTGCTAGAACCACGGAACTCGGGAGTGCCTAACACCTTCTTCCGGGATAACAGAATTTCTTATCCGTATTTCTATGTCGCAGACATAAACAGAGTCAATATTTTCGTCGATTCGGGATTTTAACCGGTGACTTGGGATACCATAAATTATCCCAAGTGGTGACTCTGATTCTAATAATTAATATCGTTTCGATTGTTACTTTAATTGGAAAAAATCTCTTATACCCTTATGGGGGTGTAGGAAAAAGAAGGTGTGACACAATAGAGCATAACGGATATAGACGGAATAATAAAAAAAACCAAGGATCTGAACCATTTTTTATTCGATTTTTGTGAGATATGCTTGGCATATTTAGGCAAGCAGTATAAAAAAGGATCCAGTAACTGGGAGAGATCATATATGGCAAGAAACGACCATGGAATCGAATGTCAGGTGTGATTAGGAGAGTGATTTGGGGAAGATGGCTAGGGATTAGGTTTGAGAGATGAGAGGATTCAAGGGCGGCGGACGGTGAGAAATAATTTAGGGTTAGGGGTTTGGGTATAATTAAAAGGGAGGGTATAATGTGGGTGGTTGATCTCAGTGATCAACGACCACGATTTAAAAGGGGTTTGGGTCAGGTGGTTTAAATAGGTCGCGATCGGGTATTAGATAGGGTTGTTTGGTCTTGGTCTAGGGGTATTGGGTAATTGGTCTGGGTTATTAGATCTGAAATTGATTATGATTTTAGGATAGTTTTTAGATACCCAATATTTAACAAGAAATAATTTATAAAAATTTTAATAAATAGAAAAAATATTATTTGTGCACTATAATGATTAAAAATAATTACTTAACATTATACAAATGCAAAAGGTCATTTTATGTATAAATAATATAATTATACATTAATATGGGCTATTATTGTAAAAATATTCAATTAGCCCTAAAAATTAAGGGTGGGCATCGGTCGGTTCGGTTCGGTTATGAATATATTATCGGTTTACAAATATGATAAATCAATAACCAAACCGATAAGATATTAGTTATCGGTTATCGGTTAATCATTTATCGATCATTATCAGTTCGGTTATTGATTTACCCGATACGACAACTCAATCTAGAGTTGAGCAAAAAAGAGAAAAGTAAAACAGTTTTAAAACTCATCTCTGGTCACAACAAAAACAGTTTTATAAAACAAATTTATATTGATTCTGGACAGTGTACACAACTAATTGTGCTAATCTTCCTGCTAGCTTTGACTTAATCTGACCCCTGCAATACAATTGTTGTATAACATGTCTTACTAATTTTGCTAAAACAGTTTTATATCGGCAACTAATATTCAGCGTAAACAACAATACATTGAACAAAGAATCTGCAACAAACATAATCAAACACTACATTGAACAAACAATTTGCAACTAATATTCAACAAATGTTGCTGCTAAGCCTTAAAATGTACACCTAATAATTAAACACTACGAACAGTTGTCCAATTGAAGATTGAAGAGTCTGAACTCTGAAGAAAGCGGCTGAGGCTAAGAAAGAATAGGAAAGAATGAAGCCAGCATATCTGCACATGTATATACTTAAAGGTAAAGTAGTAATTTCATTTATCCTTATTGGGTTATCGATTAACCCAATAACATAATTTCCAAACTGAGGCCCTAACCGATAATCCAATAGTGAAAAATTCTAAATCATTACCAAATTGTTAACCCAATAACCCAATAAATAATTAACGGTTCGGGTTATCGATTTTACCCGATATAGGCCCAGCCCTACTAAAAATCAAAATGTAATTATAAAAATGCACTGAATAATATTTAAAACATCATGTTGGTATAAAGGTTTAGATGATCAAATCATCATAAAAATAATTTACAGGATAATTACTGGATATTTATATAATAAAATGCGAAAATAAATTGATTTAAAGTCTTTAAAAATTATAAAAAATTATGAAAAATACTTCTATGTGCTAATAAACCAAAAGATGATGCATATGCACTATTTTGAAAGTATATATAGATATATTTAAATATGAGGGAATAATTAGGTGTCAATAGCCAGGTTTACCTTGGTCATCAGATCAGTTAGATTATCATGCGTTGACACTTTTTCCGTATTAACAATCCCTTTTAATATAATATCTCGAATAAAGTGATGTTTGACTTCAATATGCTTCGTCCGCTCATGAAACATCTGATTCTTAGTAGGATGAATGTCACTCTGACTGTCACAAAATATTGGAGTCTTCTTCTGAGCTAGTCCAAGATCACTTATCAAGCCTTGTAAGCAAATAGCCTCTTTCACTGCTTCTATAATTGCCATATACTCAGCTTCTGTGCTAGACAAAGCAACAACATACTGCAAAGTTGCCTTCCAAGTGATGACACTACCAGAAAGAGTAAAAACATAACATGTCAGAATCTTCTCTTATCTAAGTCCCTTGTATAATCTGGATTGACATAGCCAACTAAGGATTCACTCAACTTGTCTTTGTAAAAAGGCAAGCCTACATCTATAGTACCCTTCAAGTATCTCTAGATCCACTTCACCACCTACCAATGTTCTTTACTAGGAAACACTATGTATCTACTCACAACACTAACAACATGTGAAATGTCAGGGCGAGGGAAAACCATAGCATGCATAATGCTACCTACAACACTTGAATATGGACTACTAAACATCTGGTCCATCTTCTAATATGTTTTTGGTCACATGTCGGCAGACAACTTGAAATGGGAAGGAAAAGAAACAGACACAAATTTAGCACCTGTCATATTAAATCTCTTGAGGACCTTCTCAATATAGGACCGTTGGGATAGCATTAGCTTTCCAGCCCTTCTATCTCGAGTAATCTCCATCCCTAATATCTTATTTCCAGCACCCAAATCCTTCATCTCAAACTCCTCACCTAGCTCCTTCTTAAATCGAGTAATACGTGACATGCTTTTAGCAGCAATAAGCATGTCATCCACATATAACAACAAATATACACTAGAACCATCTTCAAGCTTTTTGTAATACACACAACTATCATATGCACTTCGAGAAGATGCATTTTAAATCATGAATGTATCAAATCTTTTATACCACTACCTATGTGACTATTTCAAACCGTATAAAAATTTCTTAAGTGTGACGACCCGGCCAGTCATCTCATGAGTTACGGCTCCATTTACCCCCATTTATACTTCTTTATGATTTTTTATCCCTATTTTGTGGTATCGGGTTGGTCGGATCGAGTCCGGAATGATTTTGGTAAGGTTTGAGACACTTAGTCTCTTTTAAGAATGTTTAAGTTGAAAAAGTCAACGGGTGTTGAATTAGGTGTTAGACGGCTCGGATGTGAGTTCCGATCATTAGAATAGCTTTGGAAGGTGATTTATGACTTAGGAGGGTGATCAGAATGAGTTTTGGAGGTTTGGAGTAGTTTTAGGCTTGAATTGGCGAAGTTGATATTTTGACAATTTTCGGTTGATAGGCGAGATTTTGATATAGGGGTCGGAATAGAATTCTGAGAGTTGCAGTAGTTTCTTTTGTCATTTGGGATGCGTGTGCAAAATTTCAAGTCATTCGGACGTAGTTTGGTTGAGTTTTTTTATCACAATCGGAATTTGGAAGATTTTTAGAAACTTAGGGTTGAATCCGATGTGTTTTGGGTGATTTTATGTTGTTTGAGGTGTTTTGATGATTGGAACAAGTTTGAATAAGGTTTTAGGATATGTTGATGCTTTTGGTCGAGTTCCTAGAGGCCTCGGTTGAGTTTCGGGTGATCAATCGGATCATTTTGGAGTTAAGAAAATTGCAGAAAATATGTTCAGCTGTTGCAGGGATTTTACCATTCACGTTCACGAGTGGAGCCTCACGTTCACAAAGATTCAGTTGAGGAAGGCAAAGATAAAGCCTTCGCATTCGCAGTGGGAGCTCCGCATTTGCGAAGGGCTAAGGAATTGGTAAATCACATTCGCGAGATGGCAGCCACATTTTCATAGGGTCTTTAGGTCAGCTGGTCTGAGGTCAAGGTTACTCATCGCATTCGCGATGGACGGAGCGCGTTCGCTATGGACAGAGCGCGTTCGCGAAGGTTCGCCTGGGTAAATCATCGCGTTCACGGGGGGCTTAGTCGCAATCGCATAGAAGGAAAATTGGTCAAAGTAATATTGTGCTTCGCTAGCGCAAGGGTTTGACTGCATTCACGAAGAAGGAAATTAAGGCCAGGGCAGAATGATTTTAACTCGTCTTGTCTGCGATTTTGGGGCTCATTTCCTCCACAGTTTGTCATTTTGGGACATTTTTTAAGGATATTGAAGAGGGATTCAAGGGGAATCATTGGGAGGTAAGATTATCGGACTTAAAACTCGATTATTATGTGAATTCCACCTAGAAAATCATGAAATCTAAGCCTAAAAATTAAAGAGCTAGGGCTTGAAACTGGAGAGAAAATATTTGGGATTTGAAGGGTCATTTATGGATAGATTTTGATGTTCTTGGTATGTATGAATTCGTGGGGAGATAAAGAATCTGTTGATGTAAAAAATTTTGAATTTTGAGACATGGGCCCAGGGGGTCGGGTTTTGGTATTTTCGGGATTTGTGCCCTTTATTGATTGTTTTTTCTTAGGCTTCATTCCCTTAGCATAATTTGACGTCCTCGTTCTGATTTTGGATAGATTCGATGTGAGTGGAGGCCGATTCAAGGGGCAAAGGCGCACGAAGTAGTTTTTTCACTTGTTTGAGGTAAGTAATCGTTGTAAAACTGGAATTGAGGGTACAAAACCCTAGTATTTGACTTGTTTTGATAAACGCAATGACGTGCATGCTAGGTGACGAGCGTGTGGGTGTACACCGATAGGGATTGTGACTTGGTCCGTCCCATATTGAATATTAAACCGTGTGTTTGATTTGGAAATATTATATTATCTCGTATTTTGAATATATAAAATGTATTATGGGTTGTATGCAATATTTGGGGCCTTGTGCCGACAAGTAGAAACCCTTAGGGGAATTTTGACTGTTTCCTCACTTTACTTGCTAAAAGCATATCCTCAGTCATGTTTTACTTGTTAAATGTCTAAAACTGGTTTATTCTTGTCACTTTGAAAAGAGAGAATTATTTGGACTGAGTTCCCTAATTTCCACTATTGTGCCCGAGAGGATGTGAGGTTAATGTCTGAAAGAGGTCGAGGACCTAAGTGCGAGGATATTTATATTTATGTGAGATATGGATCGGGTTGCACACTGTGATGATACTTATATGGATCGGGCTGCACGTCGCTGCGATATATATATATATATATATTGGATCGGGCTGTGCGCCGCAACGATATAACGCTTAGGCTGTAGGAGCCCCTCCGGAGTCTGCACACCCCCCCTAAGCGTAGTCGACTATAAATATATGGATCGGGCTACACGTCGCAGCGGTTATTATGATTTCTATTACTATGAGATATTGTGATACTGACTGAGTGAGAGGCTGCCCGAAAGGCCATATTTCGAGTGATTCCTTGCCCGAAGGGCCCAGTTATGATGTTTTTACTGATTTCACTCTGTTTTTAAATATGCCTCTGTTGAAAATATTGTTAAGTTTCTGATTTCAAATGTTTTAAACTGGAAATGTTGATTCTTTGACGAAACTGGTTTTAAACTGCAAGGTTGATCTTTTATCCTGTGATTTTCAGTTATATGCATTTGAACTGCTCGTCACTGCTTTCAGTACTTATATACTTTAGTTACTTACTGAGTTGGCGTACTCACGTTACTCCCTGCACCTTGTGTGCATATCCAGGTGCCAGAGCAGTTGAGTGAGGGCTATTTAGCTTATCCAGTGGGTTGACAAAAATTTCCAGTAGCTGCATGGCGTCCGCAACCCTGTTTCTCTCCTCTATCTTGTTATCTTTTTCGTATTTCCTAGAATATTGGTGTAGTAGGTATTCAGACATGTATTAGAGGCTCTAGACTCGTGACACCAGATTTGTGGGGTTGTGTAGTTCATGTTTTATTGACTTCCACATATTTATCTGTTGTTTTAAACGCTTATTATGAAAAGTATGGTATTTAAAACTGCGTAAAATGGCTTAATATAAAAGGAAAAGGGTTGTGGTTAATTGTTTAGTTGGATTGCCAAGTATATGATAGGCGTCATCACAACCGGTATTTGGGGTCATGACATTAAAAAAGAAAACATGATTTTTCCTATCCTATTAATGAATCCCTCGGGTTGACTTATATAAATCTGCTCATCCAACTCACCATGAAATAATGCAGTTTGCACATCTAACTACTCTAGCTCTAAGTCATGAAGATCCACCAAAGCTAGCAAGACCCTGATAGAGCTATGCTTTACCACTGGAGAGAACACTTCATTGTAATCTATTCCCTCCCTCGATGTAAAAACTTTAGCTACTAATCTTGCCTTTTACTTTGATGCTTCAACCCTTGGATTGCCCTTTTTTTTTGAAAATCCATTTGCAGCCTAGTACCTTCTCCCCATTTGATAATGGAACAAGCTTCCATGTTCTGATTCTAATGGAAAACTCAATCGCTTCACTCATAGCACCAGCCCACTGATCTGCTTCTAGATTAGAAATAGCTTATTTATAGCTATTAGGCTCAAGCACATCAATGGTCTCTACAACTAACAAAGCGAACTCCACAAAATTTGCATATCTAGGAAAATTACCATCAACTACGTTTGCAAACCTTTATGGTGGATTGACCACTCTCTTCTCTCTGCCTATTGCAATGTTATATGGTTGTTCTTGTGCAGGTACATCAACATTTGCATCTTGATCAATGTTTTGCACCTCCTCCCATTCCTCTACTTTAGAAGTACCGGCTGAGCTAGTGGAGATTCAATTTCTATCTCTATGTAATTACTAAAACCACGATCTTTTTCTGCTATTGCCTTCTCCCTATGACTATCCAGTGAGGATGATTCATTGAATGTTACATCCTTACTCATAATTAGCCCTAGAGTCTTTTGATCTGTGCACAACAACCTATAACCTTTCACTTCGGTTGGATACCCTATAAATATGCACTTCTTTGCCATCGGCTCAAGCTTTCCATCCCTCGCATAGCCATAAGCAAGACAACCAAATATCCTTAAACTTGATTAGTCAACAAGCAAACTGGACCATAGCTCAAAAGGAGTTTTGAACTCAATACCTATGGATGGAAATCTTTTGACCAAATAACAAGCTGTATTGATTGCTTCAGCCAAAAAATCCTTGCTAACACATGAGTATGAAAGCATGCTTCGTGCCCTATCACAAGCTATTTTATTCATGCATTCTGCAACAACATTTTATTATGGTGTTCTGACACTGGTGCGGTGTCTCACTATGCCTTCTCTGCTGCAAAAATCATTGAACTCAGAATTGCAAAATTTCAACCCATTGTCAGTTCGAAGCCGCTTAAATTTTCTTTTCGTCTGCCTCTCAACCATCGTCTTCCATTTAACAAATGTTGGAAATGCTTCATCTTTTGTTTTCAGAAAATACACCTACACCATCCTTAAGTAATCATCGATCAAAGTCATAAAATACCTGGGACCATTATTAGAAGGAACTCTACTTGGACCCTGCAAGTTTGAATGTGTATAATCCAACTTGTCTCTGGTACTGTGCTCGGCCTTTTTGCTGAACTTTACCCTTATTTGTTTAACAAATAAACAATGCTCACAGAAATTCAAAACTAGATTTTTCTAGCCATTCAGCAAATTCTACCGAGTCAATAAAGACAATCCATTCTGACTCATATGACCAACTCGCAAGTGCCACAATTGAGACTGATTCTGATCAAGCCGCCATATTCTATTACCAGACATAATTGGGAGAAGCTCATCCGAAACTAGAGCTAGAAACGCTTTATTTCGTTTCGTTCCCGCTCTTCATTTCCTTCTTCTCGAATCCTAGGGTGACTTCTCATGCACTTTTCCAAGAAGCTACATCAGCTTGCCCTTCAACTTCACGGGCCTAAAGATGATACAATTTAGAATACATTTTACCATTCATGAGTACCATGGAGCGTTTACACACTTTAAGTATTCCATTCTCGGAGTAAAACTTATACCCTTGATCATCCAATGTTGAAAGAGAGATCAAATTTCTCTTTATCTGGAGAACATGCCAACACTCAATGTTTATGATAATTCCATTGAACATTCAATTTGATGTTACTAATCACCTCTACTGGTAATGGATTATCATCTCCCATGTAGACAGTCCCACACATTTGCTTGTAAGTTGCAAACAATTCTTGTGTAGGCACATGTGGAAATTAGAACCAGAATCAAGGACCCAAGAGTTCTGCCGACGACTAGAAGTCACAGCACAAACTTCCCCTACATAGTCACTATCATCAGAATTATTACCAATGTCAATAACATTTGTTGAATTATCTATTTTCTAGCTTCCGTCTTTTCTCTTTCATCTTAGAATAGTCTCTCCTGTAGTGACCTTTCTCCCCGCACTCATAATAATTTTGCTTCCTTGCTGTTGACTTTGGTCTGGCGGTTAACTTTTTCTTGTTAAAGTTTTTTTGTTGCGTTATTCCTCTAATCACAAGATCCTCGCCCTCAATTCTATTGTCTGGAAAACTCTTTTTCAAAGATTTTAATGCATTACTAACATCTTCCGGTGAAATTCTGTATTTGGTATATAGCAACATATCGGCAAAAGTATCATAAGATAGTAGTAAAGAACATATAACACAATCAAGGCCTGATCCTCACTCTCAATTTTGATATCCACATTTTCAAGTCCATTATAATTGAGTTAAACTCATCAAGGTGATTTTTAACAGGGGTACCTTCATTCATAAGAAGATTGTATAACCTCTTTTTTAGGCAGGGGCAGTTTGTCAACGATTTCATAGAATACAGATCTTCCAGTTTCATTCATGCCATTGCTATAGAAGTTTCTTCAGCAATTTTTCGAAAGAACGCTATCTTTAACACTCATGAAGATCACACTCAAAGCCCTCTCCTTCAGGTCTTCCTTCTCTGTCTCTTTCATTTCTTCAGGAAAATCCTCATTAATTGCCTTCTGTAACCCTTGTAACACCAGTGAAGATTTCATCAAAATCTTTCATAGACTGAAACTAGAACTCCCGTCAAATTTCTCTACTTCGTACTTTGTTGAAGATGATGAAGACATCTTACTCTAGATTATATGTAGAAACCCGAACCTCACTCTGATACCAATTGTTGCGTAGATCGTGGGTTAACTAGCACACAATCACTTACAAAGCAAATAGAGGAGAAAAATCAACACAAGGATTTAACGAGGTTCGGCTAAGCCTCAGGGCAAAAGTAGAGAGAGTTTTCCATTATGAATGAGAAGAAAAACACAATACCATCTATAGAATCTCCAACTACAACCCTTATATATAGATCCCAAATAGTCCCAAACTTATAAGAGAAAGATTTTCCAAATTGATAAAGACTATAGGTTTTCCTTTCCCAAATCTATTGGGACAGTCAATTTTCCTAAACCTATCGGGATTATGGGCTTCCTAAAAATAAAAAGAAAATAATCCAAGCCACAAAAAAATACTAATTAAATGACATATTTGTCCAATATAAAATTTATTCTTAAACGATAAAAAAAGCGAACCACATTTTGTTAAGAGACTGCTTTTATTCCATGACTTTGTGTTGGAATCTTTTTGCGGTCGTCGTAGGCAGCAATGCTCTCTCACTAGATTTCTTAAGGTTTGTAAACTATTCGGAGTTCGCATCGTGTTTTATTTCATCTGTTCCCATATTTTGCTGACGTCAATTAACATATATTATGCTCTAGTATATTTTTTTTATCCTGATGTTACTATCAGAAACGAAGTCAGGATTTGAACCATATGAAATTGTTATTTTAATCATTTTTAGTTATTATGTTCTAAATTAATATGTTTCAAATCTTGACTCCACTTTGAACAGTAATTTAAAACTATTCCACTTTGTTTAGTTTTTGCTTCATTATAGTGATGCATGTATTGCAAAAGTTAACTTGTATTCTTGTAAGGTGATGCTTGAGTTCCTTCAAATTTGTCTCCCATTGATAGGTAGAATTGTTAGACTAAAGCAGGAGGTCAAAATGGTACGAATTACAGTCTAAATAAGAATTTATATTTCTTTCACTTTGAATTATATCAAGACTCCTTTCCATTTTTCCATTTTCCAACATTTCAAAAGAGTTAAAGAGTTTGGCGTTAAAAAGGTACGATGTTACAAAAAGCATAGCAGTATAAAAATGGCGGAGCTTTTGTGCTACAAGGGAGGTTTTAGGTGAACAAGATGCCGTTTGTCACAACCCTTTTTTTTTTTTTTTTTTTTAAATCTCACTAAACCCTCTTAAAAATAAAAATAAAAGATTTAGTAAAGTGACGAAACTTGTATTAAAAAGGAAAACTCAGAGTCGCAACGTGGCATTTGATTTCGATGTGCCAGGACACCGTTTTTAAAAAAAATATTTTTCCTTTTAAAACACTTGAACTCAAAACTTAGTCTGCACCGGAGGTTTGGTTAAGGGGGTTCATTTGACTCGGGGAGAAGGTATTAGGCACTTCCCAAGTTCCGTAACTAGTACGGTTGCGCACTCGCTTTAGTTGGCTTCTAGAATATTCGAATTGATATAAAGAATAAACACAGAGAAAAGAAAACAAACACACAAGAGGTTCGAGGCCGTTCCCACCTAATAAAAGGAAAACATAAATAAAACTAAAAATACGACAAGTTTCACTTTAGGCCTCCAAATACAAGTACATCGGGGCATTCCCTGAAATAAAATATACACAAGTCCTTCGGGGCATTCCCCGAATAAATTTAACTAAGGGAACGGCCTCTCGCCTCACAACTCATAAAAGGTCCTAAAGCTTGCCTACCCAAATGCGATCGGCCTAACATGCTCCTAGCGAATAAAATATAGCGAATAAAAGAAAACTAAGTAAATGGGGAATTCCATTCATGCTCAAATTCTTTTAGTTTCTTAAATCCCAATCCCCATAACCTGTTCTGTACAAAGAAGCAACCGTAACACAAACACTAATCAAGAGCAGCGAAATCAGGCGTCTAGAACAAAGAAGGCATCCAAAATAAGTTAAATGAAGACAAAAACAGAAGAAGGAAAATTTTAACACATACCGTAGCATGAGAAAATGAATGATAATCTCCAACATGTACTCGCCCAAATTAATTGGCGCAAACTAATAACTAATTTGATTTTGGCACTACAAGGAAATAAGAAAAAAAAAACTAAGGATAATTCTTAACTAAATGTCACATGGATAAAGCTTTCGAAACTAAATGCATACTATCAAGCACCTAATCCATTTATCATCAACGATACTCCATCATTTAAGATTGAGAAATAGGACCAGAATACAACAAAAACTCAAGATCTTAAACACAGTTACTACACTAACCTAACAAAAGCACCCCAGTAACAGAGAAACGAGACAATGGGAGACATCAATTTTTAGAGCTTTAACTAGTTTGAACGAACGAAAACACTCCAACTCAATAAAACACCAAAACTGACTGAATGCATCAAGGATTAATAATCCAGTTGAATACATGGACATGGAAAATTTTAGCATTTTTTTGTTATTTCTGAATCACCTAGCGCCCTTAACGACCTTCACGTCGAGGAAGAAATTTGAACACATGGATTAACCAATTCAAACCTAAAGGGGGATTTATTCATTCCAACGTTCCTAATTCAACATATACCAATAAACCAATCATTAACATGCCGAGGAATCAAACTAAGTTTTCTGAGTTATGGAATTCGATGTAAATCAGTATGCAAACCAGCATACAAGACTGAGCGAAAGGACAGCTTGAACTTTCATTATATCAACACAACGAAATCAATTCGAATTAAGCTACAATTTAACCAACTGAGCTCTTATTGAGAATCACCCTCAAGCATGTCAAACAATCGAGGAGACAAAGTCGAGCATAAGATCAGAACATTACTCAATAGGCACATGGCATCAAATAAAAGGAACAGAACATTACTTGCACCTACGCATCAATGTCGAAAGTCAATCCCAAATGATAGATAAATTACCAGAAGAAATCAACGCGCACACAGTCGACATAGGACTTAGACTCGAATTAAAGGGAAGTTAAACACAATCTTCGAAATCACTGCTTATTTAATCCATTTTTAATGACTCCTATAAATTTCAATCCATTCCAAACAAATGCAAATAAAGAAGAGGGACGCGGGAAGGAACCTATTTAATTGAACTCCTCTTTGAATAACAATATATGATTCAACGGAAGCTCGGCTTCAATTCCCAAAATTCCAACGAAGAAACAAGCAAATGAATTGGATAGGAGCTCGGACGGAACTTCAGATTGGCGACTGATATCGAACCTCTCCATTTCAAACAAGAATCCAGAAGAAGAAACTGACTTCTTCTTTTTTTCCGTATTTTCTGACTTTGATATAAAATCCAAATGAGAAGAAACTAATTTTTTTGTTCTCTTTATATATGAAAACGAAAA
Organism: Nicotiana glauca; assembly: GCA_026770625.1. NCBI lineage: Eukaryota > Viridiplantae > Streptophyta > Magnoliopsida > Solanales > Solanaceae > Nicotiana > Nicotiana glauca. The sequence goes on along the minus strand of MU744153.1, from coordinate 33,326 downwards.
AACAGAATCAAATAACACTAAAAAGAGAGCTCTAAATTTGAATGAATTGAAATTCGAAGAACAAACAAAAAATCCAAAAACCCTAGCCTTTTCCTCTCACTGTTTCTCCAATTTTCTGTCTCCAGCCCCCAAAATCCTCCAAACGAGCGTATTTTTATCCACTCTAGAAGTTTCTCCCCTTGTCCTCCAAGAAATCTCCCAAAATAGCTTTAAAAAAGCTGAAAAATCTCCAAAATTTTCATAAAACAAAAATCGAAAAAATAGAAGGCGTGGATGGGCTCTCGCTCACATCCAACCGCCACTATTTATTCGAGATTTGCTCAAGAAAACCCAGGCGCGTGAGGGAGAAGCCGGATTCGATTTGGGTGAAATCATTAGCAAATATCCTGAGTTTGTTATCATGGCTACGTGGAAGAAAGAGAAGAGAGGAGGGGGGACCATGGGTGACCAGTGGGTGAACTCGGGTAAGGTTTGGGTTGGATTATGGTGGCAGAAGGCGTGGAAGAGAAGAGGGGGCGGCTGGTGTATTGAAAAGAGTCTTTAGGGTTAGGGATTGAATAGAGATAATTTGGTTGGGGGAAAATGATGTGGATCGTTGGATTAGAGGGGATGGATGGCCATGATTAGATAGGAAAATGGGGCGAGTTAGCGGATTAATTTTACGGGTCAGGCGGGTTGGGTTCAGGAGGTAAAAATTGCACGGGGCGCCCCCTTTTAATCTGTAACCGCTTTGTCTTTCTGTTTGCACCCATACCCACTTTTTTGTTAAAAGCCATTTGAAAAGACTATTTTACCTTTTTTAATTATAAGACTACTTTCTCTCCAAGTATACGCTAGTGCTCTACTGTTTCTCTCTCCCGTTATTCGCGTTTTTCGCTTTGCTCTTCTCAGAAATCAAACGGTTTTCGTCGTTCTTTCGAACGTTCAACTGCTATTCGTCATTGTTCCCATATTACGATTCAATCACAGGTACATTGCATTAACTTTCTGGGTTTTGTTTTATGATTTAATTTCTGGTTTTGGGTTTTGATTTTCATGTATTTATGATAGGGTTTAGTTTGATAGGATGTTCATGTTGTTAATGTAATTTCTATAAATTCTTCTGTGATTCGACGTTGGAATTTTTAAAAATTTTCAGAGTTAAATAGATGATAATGATATTTTAGGATAGGATCTGTAGTTTTTTTTCATGTTTTGGCATATTTTTGGATTTGAATTTGTTTTTTGTTTTTTTTTGGCTCAATGTTTTGTGCTTGCCTAAGTTTTTAGTGCAATATGATTTTTTTAGTTTAGCTAGTGTATGTGAAAAACTTCAGCCTCCTGCTGAAGTTTTTGAGTAATAACAAAAAAACTTCAGCTGGTTGGCCGAAGTTTTTTTAGTGCAATATTATTTTTTAATTTAACCAGTGTAGGAGGAAAACTTCCTAAAGTGTTTAAGTAATAAATAAAAAACTTCAGCTGGTTGGCCGAAGTTTTTTTAGTGCAATATAATTTTTTTGATTTAGCCAGTGTATATGGAAAATCCAGCCCCCTGCTGAAGTTTTTGAGTAATAACAAAAAACCTTTAGCTGGTTGGTCGAAGTTTTTTAGTGCAATATAATTTTTTAATTTAACCAGTGTAGGAGGAAAGCTGCCTGAAGTTTTTAAGTAATAAATAAAAAAACTTCAGCTGGTTGGCCGAAGTTTTTTTAGTGCAATATTATTTTTTTAATTTAGCCATTGTATGTAGAAACTTCAGCCCCCTGATGAAGTTTTTGAGTAATAACAAAAAAACTTCTGCTGGTTTGGCGATGTTTTTTAAGTGCAATATTATTTTTTAATTTAACCAGTGTAGGAGGAAAACTGAATGAAGTTTTTAAGTAACAAATAAAAAACTTCAGCTGGTTGGCCGAAGTTTTTTTTAGTGCAATATCATTTTTTTAATTTAGCCATTGTATGTGGAAACTTCAGCCCCCTGCTGATATTTTTGAGTAATAACAAAAAAACTTCAGCTGGTTGGCCGTAGTTTTTTTAGTGCAATATGATTTTTTAATTTAGCCAGTGTATGTGGAAAACTTTAGCCTCCTGTTGAAGTTTTTGAGTAATAACAAAAAAACTTCAACTGGTTGGCCGAAGTTTTTTTAGTGCAATATCATTTTTTAATTTAACCAGTGTAGGAGGAAAACTACCTGAAGTTTTTAAGTAATAAATAAAAAACTTCAGCTGGTTGGCCGAAGTTTTTTTAGTGCAATATCATTTTTTTAATTTAGCCATTGTTTGTGGAAACATCAGCCCCCTGCTGATGTTTTTGAGTAATAACAAAAAAATTCAGCTGGTTGGCCGAAGTTTTTTTAAGTGCAATATGATTTTTTAATTTAGCCAGTGTATGTGGAAAACTTCATCATCCTGTTGAACTTTTTGAGTAATAACAAAAAAACTTCAGCTGGTTGGCCGAAGTTTTTTTGGTGCAATATCATTTTTTTAATTTAACCAGGGTATGTGGAAAACTTCAGCCTCCTGCTGAAGTTTTTGAGTAATAACAAAAAAACTTCAGCTCGTTGGCCGAAGTTTTTTTAGTGTAATATTATTTTTTAATTTTGCCAGGCTCCTTATGAAGTATTAAGCAATAAATTAAAACCTTCAGCTGTAGTTTTTGTGTTATACCTGTCGAATTTAAGCCTTCTTAGTTGTTGAAGTTTTAAATAATCTTTTTGATAATGTCCTAATGTTATTATTTGTATCTTTTACTTTTTTTTTGACAGATGGCTCCTAAAGCACGTAAAGATCCTAAAGTAGCTAAAGAAGGCAAAGCAGCTAAAAAGCCTAGACTACCTGTTGTATTCCCAGGTCCTTATGTCCCTTAGCCTCTACCTACAAAACCAAGACAAAGATATTTTGAGTTTATAGATTGATTTAACTCTAAGGGTTACTGGAAGGGGAACCATGATTTGAAGGGTTTAATTGCATCTTTCTTGACTCCTGCACAACATGCTAAGCTTAGTAATGGTCCATTTAAACACATTATTGCTATGGAGAATATCAAATGCAGCATGAAGTTGGTTCATTGTTTGTGTCCTTCTCGAATATTCATGAATGATCGAGACTCTATTAGTTTCAAGATATTTGGGCATGATGTTTCCTTCACCCTTGAAGACTTTCATATTATGTGTGGTTAGCCGATAACATCACATAATATTGAAAAACCAATTAATCGAAAGTGCACTGTTCTAAACCGGTATTTTGGTAAGTCCAAGGGTGTGTATCTGAAGGATATTCGAGATTTTATGACTCGCAGTGCAATTACAAAGAATGCTGTGAATTATCCACACGTATGCGAGAATGATGAAGATGCAGTTACGCTTGTGGAAATTCTTATTGTTGAGTCTATTTTGTTTGGGAAAAATAATAATTCATGTGTGAATGAGGAGTATACATGTATTGTTGAGGACGAGAAGGCTCGTGTTTAGTATCCCTAGGGTAATGTGGCTTATGAGAATCTCATTTATTCATTGAAACATGCATTGGACAAGCAGAATAAATATTATGCAACTGAGTATAAACTTACTGAATTTTCATATCCGTTATGTGTTTCGTTCTATGAGTGCTTCCCAGATGTTCGGAAGAGGTATGTAGCAGATGATGAGTACCTTGATATGCCTCAGATCCCCGGGATGTTACGTTATTTATACGTGGGAGAGCCTAAATTTCCTGAACTTTATAATATGTTCAAAACTCATGAAGTAAGTTACATTTTATTTTGTAATAATATGCTGATGTATTAGTTTTTTTCTTCTCGTAATATACTTTTTTGTATTAAACAGAGATATAGCGACTTTAGGGTATTGGATATAATTCCTACAGAAGAGGAATTGAATTCAATGCCTTTAATTTGTAAATTACCGTGCAGTAGGATTCGTTCAAATGTAGATAATGCAGTTCCTTTAACTGGTAAATCACCATTTACTTTGAGTCGATCAGACGAATTGAATCAAAGTCCTGTCATTGGTAAATCACCACCTACAAAGAGTCGATAAAAAAAAGTGAATCAAACTCATGACATTGGTGAATTACCATGTAGTTGGAATCAACCAAAAGAACTGAATCAAACTCCTTTTATTGGCGAAGCATCTCATACTAAGAGTCATTCTACTTCATCGACATCTGACTTTGATGAAGATGAGTTACTTGATAAAATATGCTCCGTAAGTTTTTATCTGAAGTTTTTTGGGTTTGTTTTTGTAAAAGTACAACATGTTTTTTTAGCTGAAGTTTTCTTCTATACCTGAATTTTTATTGTGTTATCTATTGTAGAGGTTAACAATGAAGGTTCAAAGTCAAAATGAAAAAGAAAGAAGCACAATCGTGAAAGAAGTTTTTGATAAGTTTAAAAAGGAGGAGCGAACTGCTATTGTGGATGCGATTTTTCTAAAAGTGAAGGTAAGCTAATTTTTAGAGAAGTCTTTTTATTTGTGCTGATTTTATTTCAGACTAATCATTTTTAGTAATTTTTTTTCTAGGAATGTTTTGATGAGAAGTTTGAGCAGTTGTTTACAATTGTCAACAAATCAAATGGAATGGATCGAGAATATGATAGGATGAATGACTTTTGCGAAGATCCATTGGCTTTTGATGGCGATCAAAATGTTGAAGAACAAGTTGAAGCAACGTTCCGGTACTGATAGATTGAGCAGATATGTAAATGATGAAGCACATTTATCAACAGAGAATATTGGAAGCGAGGAAGGTGCTCATAATCAAGTTGTCGAGACTAAAGAACATACTGCTCATGATGCATTGCCTAATGTCAAAGATGATAATGCTACATATAATGAAGATGTGATTGGAGGCGTTGAACTTGTTCAACATCAAGGTGGAGAGAAAGGTGCAGATGATAAAGTTGTTGGCATTGAAAAACATGCACCGAGTTGTGCTTCGGAAAGTGATCAAGCACCCGTTGGTAGTTCAAATCTGAAAGACGATCGTTATGCAGGAGTAATAGCGATTTGCAATGAACTTCTAGGTGGTGCTACACAGGAAATTGTTACTACAGGCATAAAGTACAAAACATGTTTTTTGGTGAATGTTTTGGTTTTGTAACTGGTGAATTTTCAGCTATAGAGCTGAAGTTGTTTTTATAAATGTCGAACTTCAGCTCAAGAGCTGAAGTAATTTTTTTTATAACTGTCATACTTCAGCTGTAGAGCTGAAGTTTTTTTTATAACTGTCGAACTTCAGGTCTAGTACTGAAGTTTTTTTTTTTTTGTAAGTGTTGAAGTTTTTGTTGGTGACTGGCTAACTTCACCCTTGTTAGAGTTTAAGTTTTAATTGTTTTTTGTTATAATATCCTGTATTATAATTTTCAGTACAGGTATAAATTTTTTTTTATGTTTTATATATAGAAAGATTAGGTGATCTATTCCCCCTCTTTTATGAATATGCAGTGAAAGTTGAAATTAGTTGTGCTTCAATTGCCACAACTCAAAAACTCTCTGATGATGTTGAATTGAATGAAAGTAAAGTTAAGAAAACCCTTCCAGAGAAAACTGGATTGGTTGTCGACGTTGGTTCAGAGTTGAATGATGCTGGAAATGATGATATTGAGAAAGGTATGCAGCCTGGGGAAACCACAGCGGTTAACAAACGTGAAGGTATTCTAAAGATCATGAATTTATTATATTTGATCGAAGTATATTTTATAAATTTTGAAATTTTATATATTTTATTTTCTTTTTTATGTTTTTGAATGATTTTTCAGAATTATTGGAGGCAGGTCAAAAAGAATTGGCTGTGATTCTGGAGGAATGTGAAAAAGGAGAAATACATATATTAACACTTGTTGAGTCACAAACAGGTGTGAAGTGTGTTGGTATTATTTTATTAAATTCAATGAGTATTATTTATTAATTTTTTTTTTTGCATGAAGATGCAGGATCTATTGGAATGAAAATACCATCTGTGTCGCAACATTTAGACCAGGTAATTATTTTCTGCAATTCGATTACTGGCTTTTTTTTTTGCCTAATGTGTATTCTCTATCAGTTTTATTTATGTTTATATTTTCCTTGCTTTTGCAGATGTCATCTGATGCATTAGAACTGCTTCCAAAATCTAAGAGAAGGAAGATTTCTAGTTCTCCTATGTGTGATACTAGTGATATCCCCAACTTCAATATATGTTCATTTTTACTTGGTAGTACACAAGGGGCTGATTCAGAAGGTAATTCTGCTGCTGTTGTTGTTCATGAAGAGACAGAAGAACGTTGTGAACAGCAGGGAATTGGTCAAGCATCTGCCACGATGGCTGTAGTTCCCCCTGTTGTTGAACAACAGCATTTAGTTGCGACGGAACAGCAGGAAGAGCAAGCAAACGGTAAAGAAGATAGAAAAGGGAAAATGATGCATATGGAGAATATTTAGTTGAGATCTTCGTATGTAGTTTATAAGAAAAAGCAAAGGGGGCAAGATTGGATAGTTGGAAAGAATAGAACAAGGTGTCCCTTCCACTATGTTTCTCAAGACAGCAGATTGATGCAAAGATTTGAAAAATAGTTGGAGATGGATGCCAGTGAATATGATTCTAATCCATTCAGATTAGCTGGAATTGATATTCAAAAATCATTCTTTACTACGCTTGTGGATCCTGACTCTGATCTTGCGGATGAAATAAATTATTAAGTTTTTTTTTTGAATTGGTTTTCAACTGTATTTATCAAAAGTTCAGTTTATTTTTTGTAGTATACCTTTATTCATAGTAATCTGCTAAAGTTTTTTAGCTTATTTGCTAAAACTTAATATGCTTATGGTTTTTTCATGTTGTTTTTATAGTTGTGTAGTGTGTTTTTTCTAAACTTCATAGTGGTAATTTCACTTGTTATCATTTGTCATTGTCCATTTGCAGCATATTGACATGGGCGTATATTACTTGCGCAAAAAATATTGCTATCATCTTCCACGTTATTCAAAAGCAAAATGTGCACCAACAGACTTACTGTTCGATCAATATATGACTATCCTGGATAGGGTTCATCCTTCTAAAGAAAAGTTGAAGATAATTGAGAAAAGGAAGCAAAAGATAATGCAGATTCGTAAGAGCAAATCAAAGAAAACGACGATATCCAAAGAACATATTAAAAAAAAAGAAGAAGAAGCGGTTATCAAGCCACTTATGGACATTTGTTGGTATGAGAAAGAATCAACTAATGAAAAGGTTTCCAACTACGTAAAAGGCCTTGACCTTTCGTGTGGTATCTCATGGGCATATGCGAAAAAAATATTCTTTCCATTTCGACTTAAGCCAAGGGAGGGCCAGAAATCTACGTACTACTTTTTTGGATATCTCGACTTTGAAGATAAAATTATATATGTGTATGATTCCATGGGCAGTGCAACTTACAAGTGTGCGATTGAACATGTCAAAATTATGCCCGGTTGATTCCACACTGTCTCAAATGCTTGAATTTTGGGGAACTTAAAAAATATTATGGGAACAGTCCTGTGCAAGAATTTAAAATTAAGTGTATGCACACACCGGAACAGACTAACAGGTATGTGTTTCACATATGTTTTATGATGCATCTTATGTTTATAATTTTTTGCCCTTGTCTTAACTATTCTTTAATTTCTTTTTCATGTGTTTTTTGCAGTGTTGATTATGGTATATTTGCTCTTAAGTTTATGGAGATGTGTTTGATGAGAGACGATGTATTCAAATTTAATCAAAGTCAAACATTGGAATTCAGGAGAGAATTGGCTGCCAATCTTTGGGCTCATAGAAATTGAAAAAAAGATAGCGGCTATAAAACTCTAGAAGAACGAGAAGGACATGATTACAGAGATTTTGGAGAGTCTCTGTGTGAATTTTTTTATTAGAGGATTGGTTGGTTGTACATAATTTGGATTTTGTGAATATATATTAATTATTTTTTAGTTCACTTTTGTGTCATACTAATATGTTTGTGTCTTTTATCATGAATTTTAAGTACATTTTTTGTTTAAAAATACTTAAGCATGAACACTATCCAGGATATTTGAATTCAGCTGAAGTTTTGTTTAAAAGTCATTAGAAAACTATTGAATCCAACACAAAAACTTCTGCTTATCAGGTGTTGAAGTTCTTGGAAATATACTAAAAATCTTCAGCACATTGGGCCGAAGTTTCTTGAAATATACTAAAAACTTCAGCTGACTATGTGCTGAAGTTTTTTGAAATGTACTAAACAAATTAATCTCATTGGACCGAAGTTTCTTTAAATATACTAAAAAACTTCAGCTCATTAGGTCGAAGTTTCTTGAAAAAGCTTAAGAAAACTATTTTATCCAATAAAAAAACTTCAGCTTATATAGTGCTGAAGTTTTTAACATATACTAAAAAACTTCAGCACTTTAGGCCGAAGTTGTTCGAAAAATCTTTAGGACAAAAACTATTGAATACATCAAACAACTTCAGTTGATAAGGTGCTGAAGTTGTTGAAATATACTAAAATACTTTAGCACATTCAGCCGAAGTTTTTCGAAAAATCTTAAGGAAAAACTATTGTATCCAATAGAACAACTTCAGCTTATACAGTGCTGAAGTTTTTAACATATACTAAAAAGCTTCAGCACATTAGGCCGAAGTTGTTTGAAAAATCTTTAGGACAAAAACTATTGAATCCATCAAACAACTTCAGCTGACCAGGTGCTGAAGATTTTGAAAATATACTAAAAACTTCAGCAAATTGTGCCGAAGTTTCTTGAAAAAACTCAAGACAAAAAACTATTGAATCCAATATAAAACTTCAACTGACAAGGTGCTGAAGTTGTTGAAATATACTAAAAAACTTCAGCACATTGGGACGAAGTTTTTCGAAAAAGCTTAAGGAAAAAAACTTTAGCATATTTTGGTGTTTTTTAAGTCGATACTTATCTTTTTTGCATTTGCTGTCTACTTTTTATCTTTTGTCAACTACTTCATCTTTCATTTAAAATTTTCAGGCTGAAGTTATTTTTTTTACTATATAAAAACTGTGGGTTTTACTAGGGCTGAAGTTACATTTCTTTTTGCATTTACTACATACTTCTTTTTACCACCTACTTATCTTATCTCATTCAATTTCTCTGAACGTAAAACAGTAAAAACAGCTGAAAAGTTACTTTTACATTTATAGATATTAAATTGATTAGGTGAACTCTTTGTCTATATTAACAATCTCTTCACTTGAAAATTTCATAGTGATTCATAGACTTCTATCATATTCCTTAGTCTTTTAGCATTTATTAAAGAAAAAATGTCTAGTGCAAGCGGAAGTGGTAAGCCTAATATGGATGAAATTATGAGGAAATGGGAGAGTTTGAAGTGTGAATGGTATAATAACAAGTCTATGGCTAATCTTATGCTTTTTTGGAACGGAATAAAGGCTGATTGGGAGAGAATTAGACCAAAGGTCTATGCAAATGAATCATTCCAGAACAGGCTTAACCTGGAATGTAGTTGTGGAGATTATTCAACCTCGTTCGACAAAGTTGTGCAGCAGTTTGATAGTTTTAAGTTTCCTAACTTGACAGATATTCCAAGCTGCAAAACAAGCTGAAGATTCTTCTTCCTCTTATGGACAGAGTAATCGTCGAACAAAGTCAGCTACGCGATGAGTTCGATAAGTTGAAGACTGATCTTCTTGATTAAGTGGTCTTTTGCCCGACTATCCTATAGTTATCTCCGATAGTGATGATGATGAGATATTTAGAGAAATTGATGAGTACTGTGACGATGATGATGATGATGAGGATGATGATGACGACGACGATGATGCCGGTGATGATGATAATGGTGGTGATTGTCAGTGTGTTTTTTGTTAACTTCAGCCTATAGAGCTAAAGTTTTTTTATGTTCATTTTGTATAACTTCAGCCGAGAGAGCTGAAGTTTTTTTATGCTCATTTTGTATAACTTCAGCCGAGAGAGCTGAAGTTTTGAAATATGTGTGTTGTTTTCACTATTTTTATGTCAATATAATTGTGACCCTCTTTGTACTTAGCTTTCTATTGCATTATACTTGTTATTTGTTGGTATTTGATTTATACTTCTTAGTTGGTTAGAGATGCTACAACTTTTGTTTGTACATGC
>MU744153.1:0-15610 GCA_026770625.1 Nicotiana glauca | reverse complement strand
GGTGGGAGGGGGCGGGTGGTGCAGAAAAAAAAATAAAAATTTAAAATTAAAATTAAAATAAAAAAGTAAGAAAAAATATCTTTTTGCTGGGGGAGGGGGGTTAGAAGAGTGGGTGGTGACGAAAAAAAATAAAATTTGAAAAAAAAAATCCTTTTTCGAGAGAGGGGGTGGGATTGGGTGGGTGATTGTGGGGGTGTGGGATGGAGTGATAGGGTGGGGAAGGTTGAGAAGGAGTTTTGGAAAATATTTTCCCTTTTGGAAAATATTTTCCTCCAATCGGAGGAAAATGTTATCCAAAATATTTAAGCCAACCAAATATAAAAAAATTAAAAAATATTTTTCTATAAATATTTGACTTCATACCAAACACACCCTAATAAAGAAAACATCTTCATTTGAGTTCTCTAAAATAGTTGAAGATTATTAGGGTGTGAAATCAACAACAAAAATAAAAAAGGGCGTGAACACACACGTATACAGCATCAGTTTGACATATTATTTTGATTAAGGTACTTCAATTTATGAATGGACACTTAGCTAAACAGTGTTTTGTTGAGTGTCCCTCTAACTCCCTTCCCAACTAGTTAGGTCCAAGTAATGTTAGTTTCGAAATTTGAGTCCAGGCTCATATTGTAGACTCTCCTTCCACGCATTGGTTCCTTTTTAACCTTCTCTCAAAGTGACACTTTCTTAGTGTCACGACCCAAACCCTGCACTGGTCATGATGGCGCTTCTCGTGAAAACGAGGTCAACCAACTAACCCAACTTGTCCTTTCAAAAATAGTTAAACATGAATAAACAGCTTAAATATGACTTAATATTATTAATTAGCGAAAATACAACCCAACACATCTATAATCGGGGTATCACAAGTCACGAGTATCTATTAGAGTGTAAGTACAACCACAAAGTCTAAAAGTACACGAATCAAGAAAAATGAACAAAGGGAGAAAAACGATGCTGCGAACGCTGGCAGTCACCTCATTAAACTCCAATATCTCTGGCTCTGATCAGCCAAACACGCTACCAGGTGAATAAATACCTGCATCTGCACTCGAGGTGCAGGAAGTAAAGTGAGTACTCCAACTCAGTGAGTAATAAAGGTAAATAACAACTGAGCGGTAAAAAATCACGTATGACAAATCATCATGCTGCATAGAAGCAGTGTAAACCCTTTTTAGAAAATAGTGAACCTGTGAAATCTTTAAAGAAACATCTTAGCTCAGTTTAAAACTCTTTTGAAAATGACTTTTTCAGTGGTTACGCAAAATGAATGCAAAACAAATAGTGCAGATAAGCACAGAATTCAGCCCCTCGGGCACAACACTCAGTTATCATATAATGCCAGAATATCAGGTAAATATTGCAAGAAGTAGCACAAACAACAGATAATGATAGACAAATAAAATAAGGTAAACATATCAAACAGTACAGTACCGTTGCGGCGTGCAGCCCAATCCATTTATCATCGATGGCGCTCACTAGGGGTGTGCAGACTCCGGAAGGGGCCCCTTACGTCCCAAGCGCAATATCAAGCCATCTCGTGGCATCAAGTCTAGGTCATCGGCCTCATATCAGTATCACTATAACACTGCTACGGCATGCAGCCCGATCCAGAAGTATCCTTACAACTCTGGCCCTCGGCCTTACTTAATCAAAAATCACATAAGCCCCTCGGGCAACAGTAAAACATGATGCTCAGCCCAAAAATAGTATTGGAAATATCATTTCAAGTGTTCAAGCACAATAAACTGGGTTGAGTTTTGAAAACAGTGGAAAATACATGACCGAGTTCAAGTATAACATCAAAACAGTGAGGAAATATCAACAACCATCCCCGAAAGGGTTTAAACAATTGGAACTATGCCCAAATATGGCAATCAACCCAAATCATGATAATAACAAATAAGTTTTAGTCAAATATGCGGTAAAATCATCCATCGGGACGGATCAAGTCACAATCCCCAGTAGTAAAATACACCACATTCATCATCCAGCGCGTGTCTCACCTTAATATAGCACTATGATATCTAATTCGGGGTTTCAAACCCTCAGGATATCATTTACAATCATTACTCACCTCAAGCTAGCCAAACTCTAGCTCGCTATTCCCTTTCCTCTCAAATCGTCCTCCTCACGCATCGAATCTGATCAAAATCACAACAAATACGTCGCAATATGATTAGGAAACAATACCCAATCGAAAACAATTGAAAAATATCAAGAATCTTAAAATTTGCAAAAACCGAGCCCCGGGCCCACTTCTCGAATCTCAAAATTTTCACATCAATGAGTTCCTTATCTCTCCACGACTCCATACATACCAACAACCCTCAAATCCGAGCTCAAATGACCCATCAAATCCCAAATTTAAAATTCAAAAACCCAAACCCTAGTTTCTTCCATTTTTAGTTATATCTCATGAATCTAAAGGTTAATTTCACAATATAATCGTGTTTTTAGTTCATAGAACTTATCTCCAGTTAATCCTTTTGAATCCCTCTTCAATTTCTCCCGAATAGCTCTCAAGGTGCTCAAAAATGGTGGAAAATGACTTAGGTTCGTGGAACAAAATGTTTTATAGCTTCTGCCTAGATCTAGGTTTTTCTTCTATGCGATCGTGGCCCCAGGCTCGCAATCGCAATGCACAAATTTGCCAGGCCTCCAAAATGTTCTATGCGAACGCGACAAAAAAGATGCGAACACGATGCTTAAAAATCACTGGACTCCAACTCTTCTACGCAAACGCAATCTATTCCATGCGAACGCGAAGCATCATCAACCCAACCTTCCGCGAATGCGGACCATCTGATGCGAACGCGAAGGGCAATTCGCCTGCCCCCAAATTTCCTTCTACGCGATCGCGGAGACTTAAAACCTGCAACACTTAGAATGAAAAATCTGCAATTTTTCCAACATCAAAACTAGCCCGATAGACCATCCGAAACTTACCCGAGGCCCCGGGACATCAACCAAAAGGACCAACGCATCCTAAAACATCATTCAAACTTTCTCCAATAATCAAAACACCTCAAACTATACCAAAACCATCAAATTACATCAAATTGAAGCCTAAGTTCTTCAAAAACTTCTGAAACACGCATTCGATAAAAAACTCAATGAAAACACCTCTGAATGACCTGAAATTTTGCACACACATCCTAAATCACATGACGAAGCTACAACAACTCTCGGAATTCCATTCTGATCCTCGGATCAAAATCTCACCTACCCACCGGAATTCGCTAAAATACTAACTTCGCCAATTCAAGCCTGATTTTACACTAGACCTCCAAAACCACTTCCGAACACACTCCTAAGTCACAAATCATCCCCCAAGCTAATTGAATCACTGATCATATCCGAGCCTTCTAACTCATAAGTTCATAAGTCAATATCCGATTGACTTTTTCAGATTAAGCCTTCTTTAAAGAGACTAAGTGTCTCATTTCCTATTAAAATCGCTCCAAACCAACTCGATCACACAAGAAACTGATAGTGAAGCATAAAGAAGCAAAAAATAGGGGAAACAGAGCAGTGACTCATGAGACGACAGGTCGGGTCATCACATCCTCCCCAACTTAAACAAACACTCGTCCTCGAGCGTACCCAGGGTTGTTCTAGAAGCCAACCAATAGCTGAATAACTTTACCATGCATATACTCGGGGGTGATCCCACATCACCCTATCTCATATAGGTTCGACAACACCTTTTAACTAAAATTACACAATTCAATCTAGCCCATAAACCATAGAATCACATTTTCACTTCTGAAACCATCAATACGATCAAAACCTCACACCCATACTTCGAATAGACTCGAACTAGATGTAGTAACCCATGCCTGAAACCTCCAGTGCAATTATCCGATATACAGCGTAACTCAAACACATGTAGCGATAACTTCCATTTACAACAGCTGCACACAACACCTGAATACCGGTAGAAACCATTTATCAACTAAAGTCTCATTCCAACACTTCCATATACTTCCAATGATAAATGAATCACGCAATAAATCATAACCATCTCTCACATCAATCATCCATAAGGTTACTTCTCCTTTGGCAAGGACCATAGCAAATTTCTGAATCGAACCTCGATATTTACCCATCAAACATGCTAAAATCGAATCCATTTGTATTCATTACAGGCCCCCCAACGATCTCATCTACTCCAACATAATTACTTTGGTGACATGACACACCAAGACAGGCTAAGGCCACAACTTGCATAGTCCGCGCACCAATAAGCAGCAATCCGAACATACTCATATCATGAAATCGACTCAAACGAAAGAGCCGTACCGCAAGCTCACCAATATCATCACATAACATGGCTGAGAACCCGTATAACGTCATAGAAATAGAACACACAAATTTGTCTCGCAAGGTCATATTTCCACACAGCTTTGATGCAATGCGCGATCCTACCAAATACTGCTCCACATGAAACACCTCAAGTCACTATGCTCGAAATCGACAACCATGCTCAATTGATGTCTGGAACCAAAGCAAATCATTACACCCATGGTGAAACAAATAACATACACCACGCAAACCCGATAAAACATAATCGGTACGTCATTCACCGAGCAACCCCCAATCACTCTTACAGATCGACTTCCACTATGAAACCCCAAAGGAACCGCACCATATGTGCCCATAACCAACAAATCATAACGTCTCACAACACAAAAAGGAAACTCACAGGTCTCCCAGATTACTAGCAAGCTCAATAACGATCGAATCAACCTACCCCTTAGCAATACAATTCTGGCCAACCAAGCCGACTCAAGCTAGAACACGCATCCACATTGGCCTACCAATGAACTCATTATCAAGGAAGCCTAAAGCTGCTCCTTCCACTACTATAACTCTTACTGAAGCCATACGATATGGTGCGCGGCACCAAATCAATACTGAACTCCACAACTAGCCCGGCGACAAGAAACGCATCCGAAAGTCCCTCAACACCAGAACTGAATCAGTGGTAGCAACCTCTGCACTGAAATCCATCACGAAGGCCCAATCGAGAAAGGAAATCCTTCCCAACCGTTTGCTGGATCTTCAAATTATAAACCTCTCTACTAGAACATAATCCAACACACCTCGCCACTCAACCCGTGTCACTTCCGGCATAGCCCATAGCACAACAGTCCTGAATAACCCAACACAGAGACAACCAGTCTAGAACATCACATCCGAATCTAACATACCACATCATAGCCTGAATATGAGAACTCACATCTCCACATCCACACAACATATGAATCATCGTATCCAATCATAATTTAGCCGTTCGAACACATGCCACACCTTTAATACCCAATCATTCCACGATAGATACTCTAAAATTTCCCTGTGCCATCAAGCAAACTCGAATATCACCAACCGACCCAATAGGAAAGTGCCACAATACTACTGAAGTACCATCAACTTAATCACATTGCCCTTTTCCTGAAACATATACTCTTGTCAAATCGCTTCCAATTAGCAGTACCATTTCCTTAATCATCTGAGGCTACCCGTTGCCTAAGAGTTTTATGAACTTCCTTTCAAGACTAAACTGTAACTCGTCTAGTCAAGAACTTCTATTGATCCCACTTAGAAGAAAAGCCCTTACACGTCCCATGACTTTCACATTCATAGAACATGCGCTTCTCCAACCACGGTAGAAATCAACAACAACTTCCCCAATTCCGTTTGAGCAAACTAAACTGCCAGGGCTGAAGCCTTCTAACTAGACCAAGCGAGCAAGCGATCAAAACCCAAGAGAATTGTTGCAAAATACCTGTAAGAATTCATTACCTCGAACACGCACAAGGAATTACTCATATCCTAACCATACTGATTCGGTCTTCGATCAAGATACTCCATCCATATAAATTTCCTTCTGTTTTATCCTCAACTTAATATTTCCTCTTGCTGTAGCACCACAATTCCTCAACCCAGGCTCACTACACGAGACCCAAAGACGCATAAGCCTCTTAATACTCTCTAAAATATTCCCAGAAACACCACATGCCAGAATACTTTACTCTAAAGAACTTCCTGCGAATCTAAATACGTTACCTTTACTTTCCTGATACTGATACATAGAATCCCATAATTAACATAAAAATACCACAAGTCTTGACCTCTTCCAATGAGAACACAGTCTCTAACTATATACACAACCTTAAGATACATGATTGTTCCCTGTAGAATCTTGAACACATTAGAACCATTCTCAAAAGTCATTCACTCTTATTCAAACTGCAACTTACCTGACCTAACGAACAGAACCACCCGTGCCTCATTGGCACTCCGATCCACAAAATGAAATCCTCATCCCAATACAACCAAGCCACTATCTGCTCTATGTGCCGAGCATTCTTTTCCAACAACACTCTAGACATTCCGTGATTCACATACCCAATGAAGAATAATATAACTTTTTGTCAAAATTTTCCTTTAATATAGCCATAGCTAATTCACTCGCATGTGCCAAACTGGAAATAACATAGCACCTAACCACGCAATCAACTGCTCAGCAGACTCCCCCACTTAAATCGAAGCCATAGATCAAGATACGCTCAGTAATTCATAACATTGTTACTCTATTGATGCCATAATACCATAGAAAGATTAAACTCAAATCATTTATAAGCTTGTGAAAATATAGATCATCTAGTACTGTAAATCTTCTACAGATCTCGCATTCATCCTCGCAACAGTTTACTCCACTATCTTAAGCGACCTAAAATTTCAAATTTTAACACGTACCCTTCAATTAGATGTGAGATCTTTTAACATACACATAAAGATCACACTACTTCAGCACACTCCGCGGGAGATAACCCACCTACTTTACCTCAATATAACATTGCCGTATACCTTCCACCATCATACACATTATACAACCACTTAGTCTTCCTGAGTCTGAACTCATACCGCAACATAAAATTTACTTCACTCCCAACTAGGGTACATGAAAAGATTATTCACGCGCCCATAACTCGGGTCTAAACATCCAGTCACAATGGAAATCAAGCACTTATTAGTTTATCTATCATCCAGCAGACCTCTCTTATCACTTCCAAGTCACATAAATACATCTCACAGTACTAACATACTCATCACATGGCTATCCATCCGTCACTTCCACTAATAGGGACAATACTGAACGTATAAGTTCAAAAACACTTGTTCACACTATCAGCACCAGGGTGCTCAAGCCATAGGCAAAGATCCAGCCTCAAGTCCTCCAGACTGGCCAAACATAAACTCACAGAGATTACATCTCGCCCCTCAGTCAGGGAATCACAAGCCATCAAGGCACATCTGATACTGAGTGCTCATGCGTGCATACAAACACGTGGGAGGAATTTCAATAATTACTTTTCAAGCTGAATCAAAGACGCAAGATAAGAGTTCAAGAATGTGAAATTTTCCTAAAGGATTTGTAGCCTCTCGAGGATAAATACAGACGTCTCCGTACTGATCCGCGAGACTCTGCTAAACCTGCTCATGACTCGTGAGACCTATATAACCTAGGCTCTTATACCAACTTTTTAGGCCCAAACCCCGCACTAGTCGTAATGGCACCTCTTGTGAAGACGAGGCCAACCAACTAACCGAACTCGTCTTTTCAAAAATAGTTAAACATGAATAAACAGCTTAAATATGACTGAATAATATTAATTAGCGGAAATACAACCCAACACAACCCTAATCGGGGTGTCACAAGTCATGAACATCTATTATAGTGTAAGTACAACCACAAAGTCTAAAAGTACATTAATCAAGAAAAATGAACAAAGGGAGAAAAATGATGCTGCGAACGCTGGCAGTCACCTCGTTAAACTCCTATATCTTTGACTCTGATCATCTAAACCCGCTACCTGATGAATAAATACATGCATCTGCATATGGGGTACAGGGAGTAAAGTGAGCACTTCAACTCAGTGAGTAATAAAGGTAAATAACAACTGAGCGGTAAGAAATCATGTATGACAAATCATCATTCTGTATAGAAGCAATGTAAACCCTTTTTAGAAAATAGTGAAGCTGTGAAATCTTTAGAGAAACATCTTAGCTCAGTTTAAACCTCTTTTGAAAATGACTTTTTCAACGGTTATGCAAATAAATGCAAAACAAATAGTGCAGATAAGCACATAATTCCGCCCCTCGAGCACAACACTCAGTTATCAGATAATGCCGGAGTATCAGGTAAATATTACAAGAAGTAGCAAAAACAATAGATAACGGTAGACAAATGAAATAAGGTAAAAAATCAAACAGTACCACTACCGCTGCTGCATGCAGCCCGATCCATTTAATGTCGACGACGCTCACTGGGGGTGTGCAAACTCCGGGAAGGGCCCCTTACAGCCCAAGCGGAATATCAAGCCATCTCGTGGAATCAAGTCTAGGCCCTCAGCCTCATATAAGTGTTAGTATAACACTGCTGCGGCGGGCAGCCCGATCCAAAAGTATCCTCACAACTCTGGCCCTCGGCCTCACTCAGTCAAAAATCACATAAGTCCCTCGGGCAACAGTAAAACATGATGCTCAGCCCAAAAATAGTATTGGAAATATCATTCCAAGTGTTAAAGCACAATAACATTGGTTGAGTTTTGAAAATAGTGGAAAATACATGACAGAGTTCAAGTATAACATCAAAACAGTGAGGAAATATCAACAACCATCCCCGAAGGGGTTCAAATAATTGGCACTATGCCCAAATATGGCAATCAGCCCAAATCATGATAATAACAAATAAGTTTCAGTCAAATATGTGGTAAAATCATCCATCGGGATGGTCCAAGTCACAATCCCCAGTAGTAAAAGACACCATGCTCATCAACCAGCGCGTGTCTCACCTCAATATAGCGCTACGATATCCAATTCGGGGTTTCAAACCCTCAGGATATCATTTACAGTCACTACTGACATCAAGCCGGCCAAACTCTGGCTCGCTATGCCCTTGCCTCTCAAATCGGCATCCTCGCGCGTCGAATCTGATCAAAACCACAACAAATACGTCACAATATTCTAAAGAAACAATGACCAATCGAAAAATATCAAGAATCTAAAAATTTGCAAAACCCGAGCCCACTTCTTGAATCATAGAACTTACTTCCAATTAATACTCTTCGAATCCCTATTGAATTTCTCCCAAATAGCTCTCAAGGTGCTCAAAAATGGTGGAAAAGGACTTAGGTTCGCGGAACAAAATGTTTTATAGCTTCTGCTCAGATCTAGGTTTTTCTTCTATGCGATCGCGGCCCCATGCTCACGATCGCGATGCACAAATTTCCCAGGCCTCCAAAATTTTCTATGCTAACGCGACAAAAAGGATGTGAACGCGATGCTTAAAAATCACTGGACTCCAACTCCTCTACGCGAACGCAGTCTATTCCATGCGAACGCGAAACATCATCAACCCAACATTCCGCGAACGTGGACCATCCGACGCGTACGGGAAGGGAAATTCTCCTGTTCCCATATTTACTTCTACGCGATCATGGCTCAACCCACGCGATCCCGGAGACTTAAAACCTGCAACACCCAGAATGAAAAATCTGCAATTTTTCCAACATAAAAACTAGCCCGATAGACCATCCGAAACTCACCCGAGGCCCCCGGGACCTCAACCAAAAGCACCAACACATCCTAAAACATAATTCAAACTTGATCCAATAATCAAAACACCTCAAACAACACCAAAACCATCAAATTTAAGCCTAAGTTCTTCAAAAACTTCCGAAACACGCATTCGATAAAAAACCCAACCAAAACATCTACGAATGACCTGATATTTTACACACACATACTAAATCACATGACGAAGATACATAAACTCTCAAAATTCCATTCCGACCCTCAGATCAAAATCTCACCTACCCATCGGAATTCGCCAAAATACTAACTTCGCCAATTCAAGCCTAATTCTACACCAGACCTCCAAAACCACTTACGAACACACTTCTAAGTCACAAATCATCCCCCGAAGCTAATCAAATCACCGGAAATCACACCCGAGCCCTCTAACTCATAAGTCAACATCCGGTTGACTTTTCCAAATTAAGCCTTCCTTAAAGAGACTAAGTGCCTCATTTCCTACTGAAACCACTCCAAACCAACTCGATCACACAATACACTGATAGTGAAGAATAAAGAAGTAGAAAATAGGGGAAACAGAGTGGTGAATCATGAGACGACGGGTTGGGTCATCACACTTAGTTTAATGCCTTTTGACTAAACTCAAAGTCAAGTTATCCTCCTGGGTCTTCAACTTCATTATTGAAAGTGTTGAAGATCCTACTAGTCTACCCTATGGCATGACCATCACTCACATCTTGGAAGCTCAATAAACTTTCCTGTCCGGCTATCCCTTTATCACTATTTTAAAATCTTACAATTCTAGAGCCTTTGCAAGTATGGAATATGTGAGTGTGAAGGGCTCCCGGGTTAAGAAGCATGAAAGTGATGTAAAACATGCTCCTATAGAGCACAAATCTAAAGCCTCTGCCTCTCATCCTAGCCCTGGTGATCCTCATCTTGGTGAAAAGCTTCGTGGCATTGACACTTAACTCTCTGAAATCAAAAATCTCCTCATAGCCACTCAGTCTAGTATTGGTGACATTCATGCCATCTCCAAGGAAACATGGTTGTTCATACCCAATTTTTTTCTATATATTTTAATATGAAAAATACTTTCGAAATACCATATGTATGCATATATAGGTATGTCCAAATATTTATTTATTTCTTTTTAGTTTTTAAATATTTTTATAATTAATTTATTGCCCTATTTTATTCAGAAAATCTAATAACTATTCCCAAAATTATCATTTTTGGTGATTTATTTATTGGACTCTCATATTTATGCTAAAATGTAGTTAATGTAATTTTTTCATATTTTATAAATTTATTTAGTATTTTTAAAACTAAATTGCATACAATTACAATATTAGCCTCTTTTAGATTTAATTACATTTATATCTATAAAAATTAGGTCCAATATTTTTAATTTAATAATAATGCATTATTAATCATTTAATTACCTTTAATTTATTTCCATAAATTGCTTTACTATTTTTATAAAATAAATAATGTAAATGTGGCTATTTAAAATATAGCCCAATTGTGTTTCAATTGTGGCTTGCATGGAACCCAATTTTAAACCCAATTACCCTGACCCAATCCCCATCCGAACCAACCAAACCCAACCCTGTTAACCTACTCCACGTACCCGATCAATCCAAGTCGTTGATAAAAATGATCAACGGCCACAAACCATGTTTCCATAATTAATCCCAAACAACCCCTAAACCCTATCATTTCTCTCATTCAGCCGCCTCCGAATCCCAATTCTCTCTCAAACTTTATCTCAAACCCTAGCCACCACCCTCAACCACCAACTAAAAATGCCCAAATCAATGGCTTCCAAATCCATTGGAGGCCTGTATCTACCTCTTTTGGCTTTTATATGCCCGATTATCATTGTTTCAAGGCTGAATTCTGTAAAAGTTTGGTCCAGACCTTGGTTGTTTTCATTTCTATGGATGTCTCCTGTCACCTTTGACTTTTCTCTGGCCAGCCATGGCTATTCAAGCCTGATTCTTGACTTTTCCTGCTTAGATCGATGATTTTCCAAGCCTCTCTCTTCATCTGAGTTTCGTATGAAACCCTAACCTTTGAGGTTCTTCCGATTTCTTTTATTTCCATTTAGATATGTGTTTACTACAAAACTTTTAAACCTTTTCACAAGGTTTCTTCCAAAACTTTGCATCCAAAACCCCTTTATCTTTTCTGATTTAGGTTTTGTTAAGTTATTTCTAAGCTTTCTCTGATTTTTGACATGTTCTACTGTATTTCCTTACGTTGTTCTTTTACTGGAGTTTGCATGTCAAGATTCTTAGTTTCTTTTGAGGTTTTTGAATATATTTTTGTGTTAGTATTTGTTTGATTATTTGTTTTTCGTCTCTACACTCGATTGATGGTGAAAACCCTAAAACTTTGGGTTCATTCGAGTTTTGAGATTATGTGCTGTGTGATTTGCTTGTTCAGCATCCCTGAATTTGACTGGTTTCAAAACCCTAATTTCTTTGGACCTATTCGAGCCTCTGAAACTGCTTCATATATTTGAAGTTGCTTGACTGGATTCGAAGTCCTTTTTGTTTCAACTTCTGTTTCCCTATGTGATTTGGTTTCCTACAATCACTGAAACTAGACTATATTTTTTCAGAAAGGTCTTTTTACTTAACCCTTTTTTGCATGCTTCTGATGCCCTCTTTTACCTAATACTAAATTGACTTATGTGACTACCATGTCTTGCTGTCTACTGGACTTTGTAAATATTATTGCATGATGCTTCTCTTTGCCATAGTTTAACCTTGCATGCCTACTGTTTATGTACTCTTTATATGCTAAATTTTCCTTTAAAATGACCTTTAATTTTGGACTGATTTCAAACCTCCTTATGAAATTCTGATTGCACTTTTGTAATTGATTCTTTCCTTGTTTTACTAATTTCCCTATTTCTTGGATTGATTTAAAAACTTCCCTTTAGACTTTTGATTCTCTTGTCTTTAACTTGGTTTATTTGTTTATTCATGGGAACCCATGTTATTCTCCCCAAATTAGTAATCTCGAATCCCTGACTCCTAGATTTACTGTGTGCTGATTGTCTCCATATTCTGCAAATTTATTATGTTTCTTACCTTATTTGGTTAACCGAGTATTTCAAATATTCTTTCCTTAATTAAACCCCAATGTACTTACCTCTAACTGCCTATTCTGCACACGATTCTCTACATGAGTTCTTTCCTTAAATGTTTTCTGCCCATTATCGTTTGATTTTTACTCCTTAATTAAATGAAGTCCTTAGTACTGATTTAATTTTAATTGCCACACAGTTCCATAATTGCTGCTGAACTATGATTCTTGCCTTATTTTCTACCAATACAAGGGCACACGAACACTCTTAATTTCTGAACTCACACTCATACTCAAAATATTCTCTTTTGCTACTTGTACTGTGACCTGTCTTCATATTCTGGCTACTAGTTTTTACTGCATTTTTGCTTCTTTAAACTGATATGTCCTGATTAAGATTTCAGCATCACAACAATTTGTTTACTTAATACTTTTATTTTCTTGTCTCCCTACTGCTTGTGTTGTATTCAGTACTTTATTCTAAGCATGTTGTAGTTCCCTTCTGCCTATTCTGAATCTATTATGCATCCTAAACCCCTCCCCCAATGTGTTTGATACTAATGGATTGTTTGAGGCATGACATTATTAAGTGTTGGTGTCTATGACTCAAACTTGATTCCCCTGGGATCATAACCTCTATGTTACCATTAAATGTTGTGTATTCTGGTTGATTTTGTAAGCATAAAATGCAAAAAATACAGCCCAGAATGCGGTCACAAATCAGATATGCGGACCGCATATCTGCCGCGGAGTTAGTTAGAATGTTGGTTGAAATTTAAGTTAGCTATGCGGTCGCATAATCAAAATGCGGACTGCATAGTCGCTGCATAATTTCCTTTGAATTTTGTGAGGGTCAGTTCTACGGTGCACTTTACGACCGCAGAACGTGAATGCGGACCGCATTTCTGCCGAAGACTCAGTCAGAGTGTCCGGTCTCTGGGGAGCATTTTGCGGTCCATTATGCGGACCTAATTTTTACTCTGCTATCGCAAATGCAATCGCATATTTGACTCGGGACTCCAATTTTCTAATTTTTAACCCGACCTCCCTATCGATATATCTGGTGTTATAGCTTATTTTAAGCATCTTTCTGAACGTTTCTAGAGGGAGAGAGACGGTTTTTAGAGAGGGAAAGTCTCCACATCAAATTACGCTATGAGATATGGCTAAATCCTTGAAGGAAATCAAGTGAAGACCCCTAGACCGTCATCTCAAGAGGTAAGACTTCATCACCCCAACTCTTATTTTTATTATTATTCTCAGATATAAGGGATCACTAGTGAGGTGATTCATGGGTATAATAATGGATTCCTTACATGCATATTAAACCTTAGGGTAGTGGGAGGTGGTGAATTAAAGAGGGGTACAAAATGATATAAATTGCTCTAAAAAATGGGCCTAAGATCACATTGCACCTCTAGGGTTTGTCAATATGCTTGAACCAAGCTAGAGTCTCGATCTCATCTCTAATTCTCGATTTAATTTGTAATTCTTACTCAATAGATCGAAGTGCTAAGAGTTCCGGAAATTTGTAAAACAATAAGGAAAGCTTTATTGAGGTATGTATGGCTAAATCCCCCCCCCCCTTTTATTAGAAATTGAGCGCCGTTATCATTTACAAAAGTGTTGCAAGAGTTGAATTGGTTAGTTTATTGATTGTTATTACACATTAATTGGTTTGCAATTATCTCTACATGTACATGAAGGATGTGCCTCAATATGAATAATGTAACCTTCTTGATAATTAGAAAAGGATGAAAAAGTACAATTATGTGTTGAAATACTTGGGCTATAGGCCGATATTGAAACAAAGAATTATTCATGCTAACTATGTGCTCACTTACCTGTGATTGCAACTTGAATTATTTTGTGGTATGTGTGTCTAAGATCACAACTTGTTAAATGAATATTGAAAAGAGAAACGATGTGATAATGGTGGCCTTGGGTGCCAAGGAAGTGATATGATATATGTGAAATAAAGATTCAGAGGTGTTGACTAATGAGAATTGAGTAATGCCTAGGCAAGGCGACCTAGCCGATCGGGTTGTGATCGGACACCATGCTGCACACATGGGGGTAATGTGCTGGTATTTGAATTCTGAATAAGGGGAAATGGAATATTGATTGAGAGTAATGCCTCCAATGAGGTTACTTAGCCGGATGGATCGCGATCGGAAACCATGCTGGACATATGGTGGTAATGTGCCGGTATTGAATTCTGAATAAGGGGAAATGGAATGTTGATTGAGAGTAATACCTCCAATGAGGTGACTTAGCTGGTCGGTTTGTGACCGAACTCCACTCTAGATAGCGGTGGTATTGAGAACAGTGGTGGACATGTGATGGAAACGCTCTAATCTATGTTTTTGGAAATTGTATGAAAGATTATATGAATTGCATCTTTGATATACCCATGTTATTTACTTGTACCTGTATGATAGTTCTTTCTAGTAAAATGGTGTTTAGTTATACGTACCCGTACAATTCAAATATACTGACATTCCTTTTTCCGGGGGCGCTACATTCGTGTTATGATTATAGGTGGTTCTATAGCAGGCACTCCAGTCCACCGGCATTAGCGCCTCTTCCACTTCTCGTCAGCTGTTGTCTCGACCCTAGTTCACCAATTATGAACACGTCATCACGGCGCCCAGTCTTCGCGACTAGGTAAGCCTAACACATTGCAGAATTTTAACAACCTTTACGAAAACAATAAGACTAATATGGAATAATATAAGAAAATGTAATAAGTGCCGCCTGGCTCATACACTTCAACTCAAAACATTAAAACAACCTCCAAGACCCGGAAACTCACGGGCATCACAGACTAAATGACATAAACTATGGCTCTATCATCCAGAAATGTCTATACAACCGAAACAAAAGAAATGAAACTACTATC